>OLMO02000006.1:6949746-6993009 GCA_900291935.2 Cassiopea xamachana | reverse complement strand
CTGAGGATGCTTGATGACAAGAGGATTCTTGATGGCTATAAAAACATTTTGGCGCTTTTTTCCAGTTAGAAAATCCTTTAGAGATGCAAGCTTCCTCCTTGTTCCTCTGGTCTCAAGTTCCCACGTTTTTCTTGGCAATGGCAATAGAAACATAAGACGGAATCGTTCCTAAATACAAGATATAACAAATTAGCATGATTCAGATTAATATGAGTTAAGATTGCAAAGGCCAGAAAAAAGCATGACAAGGAATTGTGCAGTATATTCCAAGAGCTGTTTCTTCACCAAAATCAAACAGTGGCAATAAAATATAGCTGAATGAGTAGAATTGTAGAACGCTGAATAAGTTACTTACTTTTTATCATAATGCAGCCATGGAAATTTTATGAACCAATGAGCTTGGCATGATCGAAGTTTATCCCCACTTCTAGACTTTGGAAAAACATACTCTGTTTGGGGATGAAAAGGCTTTTCTTCGGTTATTCCTAAACTAAATGTTGTTGATGTACATGTTTGCGATGTAACCTCTGGCTGTTCGACATCATTACGCAGCTTTTCAGATAAACCAGAAGTAGTTTTCAAAAATTTAATAATAGACGATTGAGACATGCCTTCCTTTTAACTTGAAGGTATCTATCTTGTGCGCAGAATTTCATTCGAAAGAGCAGCGTTGCAGTACAGTGGTATCTTGTGAAATATCTATCGACCACGTGTTTTTTGCAATACGTAATTTCCCCAAGAATACAGTAAAATATATCAATATCATCATGATGTCATCGTATGTATGCAGTTGACAGTGTTGTGCGCTATTAGTATTGTTTGTTGTTCGTTGTCAAGATGTGTTGATTAGCACATTGTATATTCAGTGTTGTACCTTGGATAGATAAAATGCAATTGAATAATTTAATCTATTTATTCACGTATTCACTTTTGAGATTCCAAAATAGAATAATAATGGTTCTAAAAATTTCATCTTAGCAAAAAGTGGGAGGCCAAGGCCCCCCCGGCCCCCCCGTCGCCGCGACCGCTGCAAATCATTTGAAGTTCAAATCGAAACTTGTAGTACAACCTTGTAACGCAATTGAAGCAAAGTAGAAACAAGCAATGTCATAAATCTATTCTACATTCGAGAGAAAAAAATCTCTCAGTAAGGTTATTGCTGAGGATTTCAAAAGAGATTTGCAACAAAATTGCTCATTTGCAATCAGACTGCTAGTAGCAAACTAACAAGAACCTTCATATCTAAGGTCTCTGATATACCAAAAAGCCGTAGGAATGTAAGAGATCAATACATGAACATTACTGTTTGACTTTACGGAGCCTTGCTAATCAACCAAATGCAAAAGATTATGGTTCTCATTCCTTTCTGAATTTTGCAATCTTTACTTTCATGCAGCAAAATTTAGATGGCAATAAATTGATGAGGCAGCTGATGCTCTGATATGCTACGGCACCAAAAGTACAATGAAAACAAATGGGTACCGAAAAAACTATTTGCTATGAATATAAAGTGCTTTGAAACACACTAAACGCAATATTAGACACATCATATAGAAACATGTCTAATTGGTACTCTACACCTCTTCGTGCTACCTGAACTTTCATTATCCGAAATTATGCGGATATCCGGATAATTTTTTCGAAACTATCCAATATTCGGATATTAGGAAAGACACCTCGGATTGGACATACTACTCGAAACCAAAGGTTTTGTCACAGTGCTTTTTCTTTTGGAAATCCGCTTAATAGTCTTTTGTACTACAAGCTTATTAAATTTTTAGCTTAATGCATGCTGGTTTGTTATAACGTGTGCCTTATACAAAGTATAATTGCGGTGGATTATGTCGTGCAGTGAAATCCCCAAAAGAATGCCTTTCTACAAAGTTTGCTACCTAGTAAAACGGAATGTTGACGAATTGCTTTTAGTTTTGCAACGAAAGTAATGATAGAGCGCCCAGAGACAAAAACAAAGCCCGTCAAAAGAGACAAACACCATAGATTCGTTAATTGAATGGACGTAGAATTTTAGAGCTATCAGGCCTTTAGATCTGTGAAGTTTTGTTAACTAATGCAATTTGTCATTTGCTAATCTCTGTTAGAAATGCTCGAAACCAAGGGTGCTATCACAATGCTTCTTCTTTTTGAAATCCGCTTAATTGCCTTTTGTACTACAAGTTTATTAAATTGTTAGGTTAATGCATGCTGTTTTGTTATAACGTGATGCCTTATACAAAGTATAATTGCGGTGGATTATGTCGTGCAGTGAAATCCCCTAAAGAATGCCTTGCTACAAGGATTGCTACCTAGTAAAACGGAATGTTGACGAATTGCTTTTAGTTTTGCAACGAAAGTAATGAAAAAAAACAAAACCTCCAAAAGAGACAAACACCATAGATTTGTTAATCGAAAGGATGTAGTATGTTAGAGCTAGCAAGTCTTCAGATCTGTGAAGTGTTGTAAACTAATGCAATTTGTCATTTGCTAATCTTTGTTAGCTGCAACTTTTTCTCAGGCAAAGTCGACAAAGAAGAGAGACACGTCTGAATTCTGATGCTTATTTTCAAGACTCACTAAGGGCCTGATTACGTGGGTGAGTTGACCCGTTGTTAACACGGCTCTGACTCGCCAAACTTTTGGGATTACATGGGGTACTTGACCCGCTTTTGCCTCGGCTGTGACCCTCAGCCAAACCGGCTGAATCCAATAGAGGACAATTCCAATGCTTGTTTTTTACTGTCCACAGCCATTTTCACTTAGCTTGAACTTGAATATTCCTCAGACACATGTCACAGCATTGATATTGTGTAGATTTATCCCATTTTTCCCTTGTATCTCTTCGTGTTGACATTGTTTATCACAGCCAAAATGGCATTTGCAAAGTCTCCATCCTAAACTTGAAGTCTCCCAGTGAATTTATCAAAGTTCCCACCATTTCCGAAATCCTAGTAAACTCCTTTGAGCATACAGCAACCATATCTCCTATATTGTTCATGATTAAAGCCATAGAAATGGTCAAAACACATTCGCATGCAGTGGGTTAGCTGGAAGCTGATACGTTTACGATACTACGTGAGAAGGGTCAACCACCCATACTAAAACAGTTGTGCATGCTCGAGTTTATTTACTTTGGTCGAAATCATACTTGAATCATTAAGCTCATACATTCGGCTCTACGTGTTCATAGCATTAGAGTCGGATCTCGTAGTTTTGACACTCAATGATACAAAACAAAATTAGATCCATAAAAGTAAACCTATCTAATGCAAGCACAAGCTTTTGTTCCAAATAAATACTATCTATTGATCTATAAACGCAATCTAATTAATTATACTGATGCCTCTAACTTCGTGAAGAAACACTAATGCCTCCTACCTTTTATTTTCATGTTTCTTCCTGAAGCAGCTACCCATACAATAATAGCATCCATACAGCACTATATAGACTATCATTTAGCTGTACATTCGTCTCCAAGCTAAGCTCAATTTGATCATTATGTTCAAGTGGTTTGTCCGACTCTTTTAACCAGAAGAAAACAGTGTATCGTCCTCTCTGAACACATTTCTCCTAGCTTCAATAATCGTAATTGCAACCACACAACATTATGGCAGTCACATAGACGCAAGATATTAAAAGTACGTAGGCTTACTTTTCTGGATCTAATTTTGTTTTGTATCATTGAGTGTCAAAACTACGAGATCCGACTCTAATGCTATGAACACGTAGAGCCGAATGTATGAGCTTAATGATTCAAGTATGATTTCGACCAAAGTAAATAAACTCGAGCATGCACAACTGTTTTAGTATGGGTGGTAAAAACACTCCAAAACATGTGAAATTGGCCTAAATTTAGCTTCGAAAGCCGTTTGTTGATGAATTCGCAGCCTTCTATTGGCTGAGGCGTCAAGGAGAATTTGGTTGTGAGCAAATGTATTAACCAATCAAGATTTGAGCGCTATGCTACATACTACACAAGTTGGTATATAAGTGGCGACCCTGCAAGGACACGTCTGGTAAGACAAGATTAACTTTTATTTTTCAATTGTGAGAACCTAAAGTTTCCGGCCTAGTCATTGCAAGGTCATCCATGATTGACATTGTAGGTAAGTAGAAGGGGCCCCCAGTAAGGTAAAATGTCTATATCTAATGCTAGTGTTCAGAGAGAGGTTGGGGATTCCCGGGTGGTAAATGAAGGTGTAGGTAATGGCAAAAGGCAAAAGTTAGGGAGGGAAATTGATATTGAAATAACGAAGCTGACAATTTATTCAGAGCAAACCGATGACCTGCTTCAGGACATTAACATTGAAGAGATCAAATTAGTTTCCGAAAGAACGGAAAGTTTGCAAGGTAAAATATTAGCCTTAAATTCAGAAATACGAGAACTGAAATTCAGTGAGGGAGAAACAAGTAGAGATGTGTGACAGTGTAAAAAGAACATTAAGGAAATGTATACGCCATTGATTGAGCAGAACGAAAGACTAATGAATGTTCTGAAAGAACAGCAGAATGAAAAAGTAAGAGACAAGGAGAGAAAAATTATTAGAGAGACACAACTCAGACATGAAATTGAACAACGAAGATTAGCAGAAGTTCAAGAACAACAAGCAAAGCTTGAGGAAATAAATAGGAGACAAAGGTTTGAGCTAGAAAAAGAATTATGGGAACAGAAAATGAAAGCAGAGCTAGAAATTGTAGAAAAGAAAATGGAGATGGAGAAAAGTCATCAAATTGATCAGGCAAAATTACCAACGTTGAAAATAACAGCATTAAATGGTACAGCAAGTGACTGGGTAAGATTTGAAAACATATTTGTTACACAGGTGCACAACAAAATGTATCTGATGAAGTGAAAGTTGGCTACCTACTAGAGATGTTATGCCTAAAAGTGCAAGATAAAATTTCAAATTTAAGACCTGGCCCTGTTGGCTACAAAACAGCTTGGAAAGATTAGCGAAAGAGTATGGCCAAACTCAAATGGTAGTAAGTGCACATATTAATGAGCTTATCAAATTGCCTGTGATACGATGCACAAGTTACTGAAAGATATTTATGAGAAGTTTTTATGAGAAACTGAGCAAGAGCTTTGATGCACTGCAAACACTGGGTAAGGGAAAAACACTCACAGGTCTTGTAGTGACAACAATTAACAAGCTGCTCCAAATCACACCAGATGTTGTTCGTATTGATGATGACTGGGAGCAGTGGGGTATGGAAGATCTAATTGAGAATCTAGGAAAATGGCTAAAGAGAAATAAACCAGAGGAGCAATTGGGCATTCCACCATAGACAACAAAGAGAGAGAAACACTGGTATTCCAAAGGGGAAGGAAGAACTTCAGCATCAAAGCCAAGCGGATAAGAGCCAAACTGCATGCTTTGGAAAGAGAGCCATTGGGGAGATGCTTGCCCAACATATGACACCCTGGAAAAGAGAAAGAAATTCTTTGTAGAAGGAAAGTTATGATTCAACTGTGGGAAACAAGGGCAAAGAGAAAATAATTGTCACAGCAGAGGTTCCTTTAAGTGCAAAGCAAAACATCATGCAAGTTTATGTGACATTAAAGAACAAGCCAGCCCATCATTTTACACAAAGCAGCCTCAGTTAACTGAAGAGAAAACATTGCCAGCCATTGTCCCATTGCAAGTGCAGGGTGAAACGTTCTGGGCACATTTAGATACTGGTGCAGGAAGAGATTTCATTTCCAAGGATGCAAAGAAGACACTAAAGCTAAAGCGAATAAGACATGAAGTGAGACACTTAGTAACAGTAAATGGAACAAAGAAACGGTCATTGCCAATTTACCAAATAACAATTAATTCTTTGGATGGGATATCAAGTGAGAACGTTGAAGTGACGGGAGTAGATTTGCAAGATTTTACCACTGTTGAATGGCCAAGTAAAAAGAAACTTAAAGAAAGGCTTAAGCATACAAGAGACAAAAGATTTAACACACGTGCAGGCAACAAATACACTATTCATTTGATATTTGGAGATAATACTTATTGCAAAATAGGAACTGAAGAAGTTTGTAAAGGCAAGAAAGGAGAGCCAATAGTAGAGGGCACAACATTTGGGTATATTATTCATGGAGGAGACAGAAAAAGCGGAACATGTATGTTAAAGACAGTAAAGATTTTGAGAAACTTTACAGTCTTGATATTCTTGGAGTAGATGATAGGGGAGAAGATAACCTGTCAGACATTCACAAAGATTTTAATGAAAATATAGCCAAAAGTGAAGCTGGGAGATACGAAGTAAAATACCCTGGGTTCCAGGAAGCAAAATAACAGAAAGTAATGAAGCACAAAGTAGATCACGCCTAATGAGTGTAAAGAGAAAACCAGAGAGAAATCCAGAATTGAAAAGAGCATATGAAGGCATTGTAGAGGCACAGCTGAAAGAGGGGGTGGTAGAGAAAGTACAAGAGCAAGAGGCTAATTGGGAAAGAATATTCTATCTTCCTCATAAACAAGTAGTTAGAGAAGAGACAGCAACAACGAAAGTACGTATGGTGTTTGATGCAAGTGCTAGGCCGAGCCCAATTGGAATTTGCCTTAATGAATGTATGTTCACTGGCCCAGCCTTGCAACCCCAAATAAGGGATATTATGGTGAGAGCATTTCTATAGATAGGCATAGCTCAAGAGGATAGAGATGCATTTAGGGTTCTATTTAACATCGATAACAAAGAGGAACACCTACGCTTTGCAAGAGTTCCATTTAGAGCAGAGGCAAGTCCATTCATTTTAAGGGCAACATTGAAGTATAACATTGAGCAGCACAGTTGAAGATTTGATAGAGAACACTTATGTGGACAATCTAATGACAACGGGGGCATTGCAAAGAACAGTTAGATAAATTCAAGATTGAAACGACAGATCTTCTAGAGAGAGAAAAATTTCCCGTCCACAAATGGGAATCTGATATCAAAGAGCTATAGAATGAGGGAATGCAAAATCCAAGCAAGATATTAGGCCATAAATGGGATACAGAGAAATCATAACAAAGAGATCAATTTTAAGCATGTTAGGGAGTATTTGTGATCCATAGGGGTTGATGTCACCGACAGTTGCTGAAGGAAAGCACATATACAGAGAAGCATGCGAGGAAGGCAGTCAATGGAACAAAGAAGTTTCTCCATCTGTCAAAAAGGACTGGATCAAATGGACAAGTCAGCTGCGAAATATTAAAGTTCCAACGAGCCTAACAAAAGATGCCAAGACAATCAAAGCTGTTCACCTTCATACCATTGCTGATGCAAGCAAAAAGGCATCTGCAACAGCCACCATTGCTGTAATCGAACATGAAACAGGCAGAGTGATGGGATCATTGACAACAAATTCAAGGATTGCAAAGATAAGTACAAGTATTGCAAGATTAGAGCTTTTCAGTGGTCATATGGGTTCGAATCTAATAAAGAACTTATGTCAAGCATTGAAAAATTTGCTAATTGCTTCTATTACTGTTTGAATGGATAGCATGGTGGCACTGTACTGGATAAACAAACCAGGGAAAGCTTGGAAAACTTTTGTGTCTAATAGAGTGCAAAAGTATCACAGATAACAGAAGAGCATACTGTTAAATGGAGGCATTGTCGTAGTGAAAAGAATGTTGCTGGTCTTGGAAGTAGAGGAGCTTCTATAGAGAAATTAGAAAAGGGATATTGGTTTCAAGGGCCACGTTGGCTATTGAATGTAGGCAACTGGCTAACACAGCCAGCCCTAAAGAGTTCAAAACAATCAAATGAAGATGCAAAGCCAGTTAAAGAAATTGTAGCTTTACAAAGGAAAATGAAGCGTTGATGGATGAGTGGGACTGTCTATTAGAACGTAAATCCTATTGGACAACTCTGTGAGTAACAGCCTGGGTATTGAGATTTGTAAATAACTGTAAAGCTAAGGTTAACAAAACAAAGAAAAGTAGTGGGCCATTAAAAACAGAAGAAATTCAAAAGAGTAGAGAGTGTTGGATATTGAGAGCACAGAACAATACACAAGAAAATCTAGAGAGACCAGGGTGGAAACTTGAGAAAGGCCTAAAGACAGGAATCTTAAGATGTGTTGGCAGAGTGCAAGGGTACCATACAACCTATTTTGAAAATGGAACATTAACAAAGAAGTTAATTCAAAATGAGCATAAATGGATAAAGCATTTTGGATTAGCTAGTGCAATGGCAGCAATTAGAGAGAATTGGCATATGTTAAGTTTGAGGTCATTAGTCAAGAGATGCATATGTAATTGCAATATATGCAACGTATTTTCAACCAAACCTTATGAAGCAAATTTGACTGCACTAATGCCAAGATTCCGCACAACAGAGCCTCCCGTTTGATTTAACGGAGTAGATTTTGTGGGGCCGATAATTTACAAAGTTGGAAAGAAAGAAGAAGCAAAAGCTTACATTGTCATATTCACTTGTGCTGTGATGATAGCCATACATTTGGAAGTGACAAAATCTCAGACAGCAGAAGAATTCATAAGGAAGTTGAACGCGTTCATAGCAAGGAAAGAAAGACCAGCATTCATCATTTTTGACAATGGGGGGGGGGCTTTCATAGCTACAGCAGAGTGGATTAACAAATTGCGAAAGAGTGAATCTTTGCTTGATTTTCTTGGGCGACAAGAGAGCAAATGGAATTTCAATTTAAGTAAGTCACCTTGGTGGGGAGCAATATATGAAAGGATTATCAAAGACATCAAGACTACCCTTCATAAAACAGTTGGTCATTCTCACCTCTCTTTTGAGCAACTAGAGTCCATTTTTATAGACATTGAATGCCATCTAAATAATCTGCCTTTAACATATATAGAAACTGAGGTTGGGGAGGGTACGGTTCTCACACCAACTAGTATATTGTGGGGACAAAATGCTCATACACTGATGACACAGAAGTTGATATGGACAGTGTGTCAAAGACGACTGGAAATTACGAGAACACATGCTTAGGCAAGATGGTCATGTGAGCATGTGAGAACTCTGATGGACTATCATAGAGTCAACTGGACAGAAGCAGTTGTACCAGAGATTGGTGAAATAGTGTTGGTTGGTGGAGAAAAAAAGCATCGTGGACTTTGGATGAAAGGGAAAGTGCTGCAAGATGTTACAAGAAGAGACGGTGTTATTTGAGGAGCAGTTGTATTACACAAGGGAAATCGTCTGGTGAGGCCTTTGCAGTTTTTATGTCTTCTGGAAATCAGAAGAGAGATACCTGCAGAAACACCATTAGTGCAGAGGAAATAAGAGGTTTCTTCAAGAGGGAGAGTTGCTGCAAGAAATGCAGAGAAAAAACTAGAGGTAAAACTTAAGACTTAGCTAAACTTTTAGGGGAGTGTGTGCCGATATGGACATTTTAGTTTAACCTCATTTTGAACTAAGGAGCACGTTTTTTGAGAGAAGAGTTAATCGTGAACGCTTTATAAGTGGCAAGGGAATTACTTCTGTGAACATAGTTTAGTATTGTGATCATGAGTCTATATACTACACAAGTTGGTATAGCTGTCAATAAGGATTTGACCAAAGAGTCGAGCTAGGTCACAGAGCCAGACACGAGCCGGACACAGGTCAACATACCCACGTAATCAGCCACTAAATCAATTCAAGTTACCTGTTAAGCATGTAGGGTATGTAATGATGCTAATTACTGTACATATTGAGAACCAACAAGCTAAGTATGGCATAGGGTGCAACTAATCCCTTTGACCTAGGACCTTATTAATGCTACACATTCCCTCCCCTTAAAGTCATACGACTAATTACTGTGTTACAATATCACCATATCGAATAGGAGGGTTCACTACTTGACGAAGGTTCCTAGGTCTTACATTTTGTGCACGCTCAACTCTAATGTCGTCTCCGCCTGTGGCTTCCTGTTGTACTACAGATATTTCTGGGCTCTCTGGGGTGGGGCAGACTAGAGTCCCTGTTAAGTTGGGCATGGCAGAAACATTCAAATTATTGTGGTGCAAAACCAGTTCTTTGCTTTCCTGGGACTTGATCTTATAGTTAACCCTTCTTCTAGAAACAACAGTATACGGCCCAACCCACTTTCTCCCAAGCTTCCAGTTTTTAGGTCGCCTAAGCCAAACGATACTCTGTATCTCAATTGGGGTCTAAATTCCCTTCCCTGGTCATAGAACTGCTTTTTTGCTTTTGCTTTTAATTGCACCTGCTGAGCTATGGATTGAGAACTACGAATTGACTGTTTAACTGCTTGCACATAATCTGACTGACTTCTGAGGTCTCTCAGGGGTACACCTAGATCTATCTCTACAAGCATACAAGCTACTCTACCAAACACAAGCTCATACGGGGAGAATCCTGTTGATTCATGACGGCTAGTATTATATGCAAAGACAGCTTGATCAATATGAAGATCCCAAGTATCAGGATGCTCAGAAACAAAGGTTGACAAGATCTCTTGCAGTGTCCTATTTTGTCTCTCAATCTGCCAATTCCCTTGGGGGTGATATGCTGTAGTTCTGGCTTTCTGAATACCCATGAGGTCACATATACTTTTGATCAACTTGCTTTCGAAGTTGGTGCCCTGGTCAAAATGAAGAATTTTTGAGGGTCAGAAGCGAGAGAATAACCTTCATACTAGAATATTGGCAACAGTCTGTGCTTTCTGGTCTTGCGTTGGGAATGCTTCACACCATTTTGTAAATTGACTACCAACTACACGCATGTGCTTATTTCCCTTGGCTGTTTCAGGGAGAGGCCCCATGTAGTCCATGGCCCAAAAAGTAAAAGGTTCACAAATTACCATTGGCTGAAGTGGGGCTTGTTTTCTAGCACAAGAGGTCTTACTTTCAATACATTCCTTGCATGAACCGATATATGACTGAACAGATGATTTCATATGTGGCCAATAAAAGCGTTCTTTCACCCTACCCAATGTCCTGGTAATCCCCATATGCCCTCCTGATGGTCCTGAGTGCACACTCTCCAATACCTGACTAACCAAATGCTGTGGAACTAAAATTAATCACTTAGGGGGACCCTTGGAAACAGATGTATACCGCACAAGGAGGCCATCAATAAGGTGCAATTCATTTCCATGCAAAATAGGGAGGCTTTGGCATTCCATTAGACTTAAATTGGCGAACTAGCTGAAGGGAGCTATCTTTCTGTTGTTCTTCCTGAAGATTGATTACTGGGGTTAGCTGTACAAAGCAGACAGCATCATCTTTCAAAGGAGTGGGGCTCAGGGAAGGACATAGTGAAGAAGTTTTCAAAATGTTTTATTTGCTTGAATTCGGGACATAAAGCTACAAACTGTAGGTCGAAAGTAAATTGTAGAATTTTTCGGCGTTAGATATTATGCTTTCATATGTAATAGTAGCAATCTTAGTGAAAAGCTAACTGCTATGTCAGCGACCCCAAATGCAACTCCTAGCGTAGCATCAAATGCAACCTTAGACCCTAATGCATCTTCCTGGTCAGGAAGCACGACCTCACATAATGAAGTAGCTTTACCAGTGTTTACCAGTGACGAAGCTAGCTGTAAAAAGTCGAGATTCATCAAACCACCTGTCCAAGTGCAACACAATTGTCACTCTGCATTTACAATACAAGTGTGCATAATTTGACAGCTCGAAAGCTACAAACATCACTGATATTTCAGTCATGACATGTGACAAGCAATTTTTTAACCAAACTTAAATTTCACTTTTGAGTAACTGTCTTTAACAGTTACAAACGCAAATTACCTTATTAAAAAATTATAATTAACTAAGCTCAAACCCCATATCAATTGTTTGGCTTTTGCTTTAAGTTTCCATATTGGGCTGAAGAGCCCTACCATTCCTATGGCAATGAAGGCGTTAGGGGTAAGCAAACTGATTAGAAACTCTTCAGTTGTTAGGAATTACTTGTAATCAGCATACAAAAATTGTCTTTCACAACTCATTGAAATTCTCTCATAAACAGCAACTTTCAATCAGAGAATAAAGAGCCCTATCTCATAGCAAGTGTTATTGACATAATCAGCAAATGCTTTGCTTCACAAAATGAAAGAGTCATTGGAGCTATCTTAACTGATAGACAAAGACGTTACTCAAAAGTGAAATTTCACTTTGCTTAAAAGCTTGTCGCATGTCTTTACTGAAATACCAGTGCTGTTTCCAGCTGTCAAATTATGCAGACTTGCATTGTAAACGCGCAGTGACAATTGCGTTGCACGTGCGCAGATGGCTTGATGAATTTCGCCTGACAAACTTTTTAGAGCTAGCTTCGTCACTGGTAAAGCTATCTTATGTGAGGTCGTGCTTCCTGACCAGGAAGATGCATTAGGATCTAAGGTTGTATTTGAAGCTAAGCTATGAGTTGCATATGGGGCCGCTAACATAGCATTTAGCTTTTCACTGCGATTGCTACTATTACATATAACAACATGATTTTTAACGCCAAAAGTTCTACAATGTACCTTCGACCTACAGTTCGTAGCTTTTTGTCCCGAATTCAAGCAAATGAAACATTTTAAAAACTTCTTCGCAATGTCCTTCCTTTCTTGAACCCTTGCATCATCATGCAATCCTCTGCTTGATAAGTGTGCTGAATACTCTTGCTAGTTCGATGAGATGAGAGTAAGGCAGAGACCGACTGAAAACCACCACTCTATAATTTCACACTCATAATAATTTACTCATATTTTTTGCTCTACTCTACCGACCTTTCTCGAACAACTACTGATAAAATAATAATAACCTCTACTTATACCGTTACAAGAAATGACTAAATTTGACTAATCAATCGTGAATATGAAAAACAGGATACAGATAACCACGAAACTAATATCACAGAATAGCTGTGTTATTTAACCTTAATTCATAAAACCCTAAAATCATAGTCCGCATCCGATTTATAACAACTTGAATCAATACTCTTACGTAAATATGGTTAAATACAATAGAAAGAAAATATTTCAACGAATAGAGAGATTACTTGACGCATAAGTCTAAAATGAATGAAAATAACTAAGTGTGACTACGTTTACATGCTTTATACCGAGCATGCGTATTCCCAACAATAAGTTTCGTTAAGGCAAAATGGATATTTCTTCTTTTTATTGAAATTCAAGATGGCGCAAGCTGTAGTATTCCCGTTTCGCGAATTGACTTTCGATATTTGAAACAGTGATTGAAATGCTTTGCTTGTAGGTACTTGCCTCATACATGTCTTTGTTGCTTATTACATCCTGTTCTTTTCATACATGGTTTCCAACAATTCCTCGTCCATCTTTTTCAGGGTCCCCCTCGTTTCGATTTGTTCCGTTTTGTAAGCCTCCAACTTTCCTTTTGTCGATGCATTGCCTCTCTCTTTTACGAAATCTTCCACTTTCTTTATGAGCAGCGTTGCATTCCGTCCAGTGCTGAACAAAGACTGTGGTTTTCAAAATGTCGGTTTTGCGGCTTTGTGTTGCGGTTTGTGCGATTTTGCGGTTTTTGCAGTCTTCATAAATTGCTATATATGGCATGTGCTTTAGCTTTGTGAGAAGTTGCTGGCTTTCAACGTGTATACTAGCAGCAAAAACTTTTAACGAAACAATGTTCAAAACATAAAATTGATTGGTAATCACAAGAAGGTCTGCAGTCGTTCATTCGGAATGAGTATATGGATTGTTTAGAAATCGATATTTGTGTATTTAAGCCAATTGGCCCTGCTCGGGTCAAACAAGGCACTCTTAAAGGTAAACTAGATGTAATAAAAATCGATTGAATTAAAGACAAGTTGCGAATCACAAACACGCAGACGAAATGTTGATCATAGAATATGTGATAAATCGTCTTTTTACTTTACAGCTTAATCAGGCCCTAAAACTAGCAAATGCTGGGTACTTAATGTATCAAGCTCTCGATTAAGCTCATAGATTACACCTATAAATATTCAAGGAAGCGAGATTAGAAATTCTGGGAAGATTTATGGTATGACATCAATTTATGGACAAAAGAACAAACTACTGTAGTAATACTGTAGCTTTTGCAATAACCAAGAGACGTTTAAGTACCCTCTATAAGTACTTGACGAGATACCTTGGCCAGTATCTCACTACCAGGTCTAAGTATAAAGGAAGTAAATTCCAACCTCGATATCTCTTGGATAGATAATGTTCTGTAGAAACATGTACCCTATTTTTTGACTTGTACGTTGTTGTACTCATGTACGTAAAGGGCATTCTAACAAAGGAAAGCCTTCCAAATTTCCCATATTTTACACCTGGTCCTGAATTCGTCACGCATGATTATCTTCAGACGAAATTCTCGCATTCATAAGATGCCAAAGTCACTCCTGTATTATAATTTCATGTTGGACACTTGTCATGTCTCATGCTATCAAACAAATAAGCTGCTAGTTCATTGAGTTCGCCTATTTGTTACGAGGATTGAACAACAAAGAGTTCAATAGGCAGGAATGAAAGCATAAATCACAGCTTGTATTTGGTGCATTAAGAGTGCAGCTTGCCATTTCTTCCCGCTTTTCTTTGGATATAGTTTGGCTGGTCTGCATACGCATCAAAATTTGTAGAACTTCTGGTCAATTTTAATGATTTTGCCAGAAGTCGGTTTTTGCGGTTTTTGTGTACGTTTTTGCGGTTTTGTGGTGCTCAACACTGGTTCCGTCTGTGTGTACTGCGTTTTTTCTTCAACTTTTCCATGACAATTCTCCTTTTGCCGGCAAATTGAACAATCCGGCTCTAGGTTGGACCAAGCTTGTAGGGAAGTACTCGTTCCCTATCAGTTCTTTATATTGCTTAATTTACGGGCTACTCAAATAAAAAAAAGGCTTTCATTTTCAACACCTGAATTTCATACTCTGTAATCTGTTAATCACCTATCTCAACTACTGAATGACCTACACGTGGTATTCTCTTTTATACGTTGAGCTTTAAAGTATTCTCAGAGAAAGACCAGCAATGACATTGTCTTTATATTGTCTCAATTGAACTCTAACTAAAAAGCTGGATCTTACAAAGAAGTTTGTTAAGAATTACATGTTGTTGGTTAGGGTCCAATAAACAATCTAAAAGGTTGCCGTCATGCCAATCACAACATCTATCAAAAAACGCTAAAAATTATGTGACATTAAATGGTGCAATGATGGTACAAACTTGGCACGATAAATGGTATGATAATGGTATGCTACACATGATCCAGAACATTCTGAAATTACTTAGAATACTGCGCATGGCTCTGGCACGCATGTGGCGCCGCCATGCTAGGGGTGTTCCACAACAAGTACTATCATCCCCATAGTTGCATATGTTAGTTCCGTTCATCAGATAGAATATATCGTTGATATAGATGCTAAGCAACAGGGATCCCTGTACCAAGCCTTGTGGCACAACTACGTTAGTCTCCTTCCTCGTGCTATGGGAACCATAAATTTTAACCATTTTTCTTCCGCTTGAAAGATAGCGAACAAACATGAGGGCACTTCAGCACATTTGGTGCTGATCAGTGTTATTCCTAAATTATTCTGAAATTTCAATAATTTTGAGCACCAATGTTTTTACAAAATTTATTCCTGCGCTTTATAAAAAGCCAATAATATTTGAGTGACATTCCTCCAGTTCTTAAACACTCCCGTACTCTAAAAAATTGTGTATTGCTGAATGTAATTCTACTTTCAATAAAGCTTTGCAGAACTTTCTGGACCTCAAAACAATGCTGTTTTTGTGAATGAATGTGGCTGGTAGAGCAAGCCCTTAAAAATTCTACTATACTTCATTTGCAATCACTTTCCTAAGTTTTTATTAAGCCTGGTTTCCATATAGCTTTCTAGTGCCGGCGACCCACCTGCGACTCACCAGCGACATTGAATTCTTTCTTTTTTATACATCATGATAAAAATATATAATTAAAAAGGACATGAAGCAAATTTGAAATGCAATATGTTGGGTCAGAGGTGGAAAATGTTCGTTATCGAACTACCATTGAATTCTTTAATGGAAACACTTCATGTCAACTGCAGGCGACTCACCGGTGACCACCGCAGACATGGAAGAAAATTTGAGACTTGTTCAACATTTTCCATTGCGGTACAGGCGTCCTCGAGAAATTTATATGGAAACATGACTGCGATAGGTTGCCGGTGGATCGCCGGCAGTTTCGGAAGTTCGATTGACGTCAATACTGCTAAAAATGACTTTCGTTACAGTTTTATTTTAAAATTCTCTACGAAGGAGAGCTCATCGCCGGTGGGTCGCCGGTGAGTGAGAAGTATATGGAAACTTGCTTCAGTAGCAATGTCGCCGGTGGGTCGCTGACATTACGAAGTTATATCAAACCAAGCTTTAGCAGTAACAGAGAGTATTCAAAAGTTCACAAAATTATATGCAATCACTTCCGCTAAAATTTTCGAACTCCTCTAATTTAACTGACAAGTAAACTTTCATTTTGCGTCTGCCATAGCGTTGTTTTTATGAATGATGCTAGGTTCCTTTTCTTCGCGCAATGTTTGTTTCAAATAGTGAAGTGCGGTTGTCAAAAGTAGTAGAAAGACTTGATACCGAACACCAAGTAAAGCCATTCTATAATTTTCATGCATATAAATTGACTTAATTTTATTAATCAACTACTCCGATCCCTAGAAAATATACACTTTCTCCATGGGAAAGTATTATTTGACCCACCACGGGAACTTTCTAAATATTTTCACGATTCAAGTTTCAAAGCTCTCAAGATTTTCTTAGAAAAGTAATTAGATTCCAATAAATTGCGGATGCATGTTATGGAAAGTGAAAAGGCCCTAGTAGAGTTGAAATGATAATATTTGATAATAAATAACAGAAATTAAACTGTTAAAGGGCAGCCCACATAACGTACATGACATTTATACACAATTTTAAATACATAAACTTTCTTATAGTGGTATCTATATGTATTCATGTAGTAGCTGTAGCACCACTTATTACGCTAAAATATCGAGAGAAATCGTAAGATTCGTTGTAAAGAAGTTGTGTAATGATTAGACTAAGCTGATTAAGAAATAATATCCCAATATCAAAGTACAATTTGTTTTGAAACTTCCTAAGGTCTCAAAAATCCAGTACTGAACCAATAGCATTCCCAAATAGTATGGGGGTTCTCTTAGGTTGCGAGAAAGTGGGGAGTCCTAACAAGCAGAGGGTTGGAAAATTCCTCAAGAATAAATGAGTAGAGGCTTCGGAATAAGAGAGGGGGACGGAAGTTTGGAGTAACTGTGCAACAACCAGCACAAATACAAAATACCCTGATTAATGTCGCTGGAAGGAATTACTTTTCGGAATCTTGCTACATATATCTCATTCATAATTTGAGAAACTCAACAAAAGTACTAAGTTTTTGCAGGTTTCTCCTAGAAATATTGAAAATTTAATAATTGGGGAGGCTAGAAAGAGCAGGAGGATTTAGAATATTTTTCGATAAGAAAAGCGGGCGGATGCTTATTCGGGAACAAAGAGTAGGGCTACTCTCAAGGGCCCCAAGCTTTCCAGGTTCTAAAGAATCCCTCAGAGGTTATCAAGAAGCAATTGTTTGTGTTAGGATGCAAAAGATACAAAGTAACTGATACATTAAGATAGATTCCCTGAATTCCTGGAGGCTCTGAGTGTCTTTGTTAAGCCACCGTACTGAAGTTTCTTAACTTTCTGAGCAGTCAAGTGCCACTTTCTTACTAAGCAGTTTCTTATAAAACAAAGTGCATTAGCACTTACATTGCGTCATCACCACAATTAATCTAGTTTGAAATGCGATAGAAGAATCCTGGTCTTGGTTGCATCATCAGTGAAATGGAATCATTCACATGCTACGTAGGAGACTGGTTGTTAATTCTTCAAGGGAATGGGGTTGAAGACTTATAAGAGGGGACAAAACGCTTTTACATTCAGAAGGAAATAGGATGAAAAATAAAGTTCATTTTGAAAGAAGGAGTATAGAGTTTCTTTTTTCTTCCGTCTTCTTCTCACACGCATGTACTTACGCCTATTCCGGGAAATGATTGGTAGCTTTAAGAGAGGTATGCCAAGGAGCGTTAGGAGAATAGGAAAGAGAGTCTGTAATGAACGTTGGAATTGTGAAAGAGACCTAGAGATTTGGGCGATAGTGAGGAGCACGAGGGAACAAATATGGCGGCTTAGCATTAACGAGTTTTTGGATTGTAGAAATTATTATAGTGGAAAAATAGTTAAAGACGTGGCACATAGGCAGGTTTTTACTATAATTCTGAAAAAAGTTAAAATTTTGCGTTGTTAACTGGTGAATATCTTAAGCATAAGAACTCTTCGACTAAAACAAAACCATGGTTTGGAATTTACTAGCAAGCAACTGTAAAAATGTTATCATGTTACAATCATTTAAGAAAGAACCAAAGACTGTGCTTGCAGAGTAGTAAGAAATTGGCAAGTTGAATTGTTTATTCTGTTCTTTCAGCCTTTTTCTTATTTTAGATTGTAAACATCTTTAATTATTTTGTAATTAAGTATATTTTATATGTTTAATATAGAAGATCTGGCCCTATTAATAAAACAGATCTTAGTATCTCAAGGGCTACTATGTCTAAGGAAGTAAAAATAATTAAACATAGAAGATTTCTTATTCTGCAGTAAAAGACTATTTCAGATTGCAAAATCTGTCGAGGAATTGTTAGTTCACAAGATGTAGGGTGTAAACTTTATCATTTTCTTGTATATTCAAAGTTTCTTATAAAGTTCTATGCAAGAAAAGAACGCACCTAACTATCAATGTGCTTCTATCCCGCTGATTGACAGGTACTCTTGAGTACTAAAGAATCATCATCATCCGGATCCCTGGCTTTTTAACTTTTTCCAGCCACCCATACTTATTTCAAACACCAGGTACAACTGTTGAGGTCTTTTGAAAGATAGTGAAATTTTCCTAAGCTTTCTTCAATAAAATCAATATCGTTCTTTATTTTCTTCTTTAGATTCCTTCTAAGAGTATCAAAGCAAGTTCGAAAGTAGATCATCAAAGTGTGTATGGATTCTTCCTCTCTTACCCCCTCTCCAAATTAAGTCTGACACCCTACTTTTTGGAAAGTTTGCTATTTTTCTACTCTCGAGTACCATATAATGGAGAGAGAGTAGGGTTTTTCCCCACCCTCTCTCGATTATATGCTACTCCAGAGTAGAAAAATAACAGGTGTCTGATCACAAGTGTTCCAATCACAAGGCTGTGATGTCATACTGGAGTGAAAGCGAAATTGAAATACCATAATATTTTCAGCCATCATGTGCAATTCCTAAATGCTTTGAGCGTAGTTCACTGTCAACAATATTGAAAGAGCGTTTGACAATTGTTGTTGCTTTCATTTTCATGAGATATCCAACAGAGCAGAGCTTATTTTTTTAACTCATAAGCTTCATTTATGAGTATGATTTTGGCATGCTTTTCAAGTATTGAAGGTTGTAGTCACTGGTGTAGCCGTAAGATTTTTGAAGTATAGCGCAACAATTTTCAGAGTTTCATTGTTTCGTTACAAGATTATAAACAATTCACATACACGTTTTTTTACAAGAAAATCATTATTTTGCCTGAGCCTCAATTTTCTTAACTTTTCCCAAAATTGAGCCTGAGATTTTCTTAAATTTTTCTTAATTTTTACTGAAATAAACTGGATAGAGTGGTTTACACTATCGTTAATAATATTGTATACATGAATTTGAATTCCATCTTCAACATTTTGAATGCAATAACGACGAAATACCGATTTTTTGCCAATAAAAACACTTACTTTTGGATATTGAGCCTCGTGAGTTTCTTACGATTTTCTTAAGAATTTGACGATTTGAGCCTCATTTTCTTATAAACTTTCGTCTTTTAACAACACGTGTAAAAAATGTCAGCACAATTCCATAAGGATGCTCGCACATTTCTGTTAGTCTTTAATCTTCTTCCCCTGTCCATGCCTGACCATTTTTATTTAACAACACCTATCCCCTGTCTGTGCGGACACAAATTCTAATTTTATTTTCAATACTATAAGTTTGATAATTATAGCTTTCTTGTACACTGGCACACACACGCACTCACACAGCCACTGAAAAGTGAAATGACCAACTGTACCAACAATAGAGGACAGTTTGTTGACTTATTACTAATTGACCTAAAAAAGGCCTTTGACACACACTCACACAACCACTGAAAAGTGAAACGCATTCATTTTAATACTTCCATTACAATGATTAGGCAACTGCATGAATATGAAAAATAGAAACTCTTTGCAAACGAAGTGCATTTCGAATATAAATATCATTTTTCGTTATTTTTCAAAATAAAGATGATAGTAAAATAACTTTTCAATGTCCTCTCCTCTCTTAAAATAGCATGTCTTTGAAAAGGATGCCAATGTACAGCTAACTAACCCTTCCCTGATTTGCTGATTTCCTTATTGAATGATCTCTATATTATTAACTTAGCTTGAGGACAGGATACGCTGTTTTAGCTGTATTTCCTTCACGTCTTCCAAGTAGGGCTATCGAACGAAGACCGAATAATCGGCATTCGGTTATCCGTTTGCTATTCGGTCAGCAGATTCTCTGACCGATTTTTCAGGAGGAGTCGAACTAGTCGAGTATTTGGGAGGACTCAAATCCTTTGATTGTCCGGGCATATTCAAACGCTTCGATTATCCACTCAGAGCCGACTAATTCAATTATCATAGGAAACTCTCATGAGAAATTCATATGAAACTTTGTACTAGAAACGCTGTAGTTCTGACCACACGTATGGTGAAGTCAACCTAAATTATGACCACGCCCACATCAACGAATAAAAAATACTTTCAGTTTCTATTTAAATGCTATAATTCAGTTTCTGTTAAAACGAAAGAGCTTGTAGATTCTATAAAATAGCCTAAGCAATGCATTCAATTGTTTATGGAGACTAGAGAGGTGCGTACTGAAGTCTTTCCAATGGGACCTTTGGTGGTTTATAGTAAGTGATTTGCATACCGTATTTTTAATATATGTATAAGGAACATTGAAACATTATAATGAACATATTTGTACCAGATTAAGAGATTAACATGCATTGATGAAAACACTGAAGTATAATGGAGCTTAAAGTTATATTTTCAACTTTTTTCTCAAATATATAGTAATGTTACCTGTAGGTTCTTCTTCTATTTGATAGATGACATAAATATTGCATCTGTACTGGACACTGAACTTAATTTTCGTATTTGTTGCCTATTGCGATTACACGCAATTCCGATAATTAACGTTGGTGCAATGGCTGGAAGTATCTTTTGTTGGTAGGATCGCTGTTTTACTCGCTTTTTGCGTGCTAAGAGAACAGAAAACACCTCGCATTATTTACAAATCATGTATTTGTAGTAAGTAAGTAGATTGATGAACACTGCCGTATTTCCTCGAAAGAACGCCCGGGGCGCTCATTTAAGGCTCCGTGCACACTGCACCAGTGCAACTTCTGTACCGTAACAGGACGTATTACGGATCAACTCGGTGCAGAAGCTGTACCGAATAGCCTTACCGTGCACACTGTACTAGTCCCCATTGTTGATCAAGTCTCAGCATCGTTATAATGGATTGCTGAAGACAAAAGTGCGTATCACATGTTTTGACTGTCTGACATGTCGAGTGTTTGCTCTTTCTTTTCGTGATTGTCACTCCGGTTTCACCAAGTGAATTATTGAATATTCGAAGATCGAAAAAGGAATCAACTGAATGGTCGAAATAACAATTCTAGATAGCATTTACGAAGTACTGTCGAATCAAATAAAGTCACTGTGTTTTGATTAGGAAAGCTTACTACCATAATCTGATGAACGTAAGCTTTGAATCGTTCGTTTTGACCAAGCATTTTATGTGAAATCCCCATGGTGGAAGTTAGCTCCAAACTGCATGACAAATTGTGGGAAATAGCTGATAACCTCCACCCCACACACAGGCCAAGCAATGACTAAAGTTTTCCTCGTTATGGATCCGCAACAGAACCTGTTGCTGTTAGGGTCGTTTTAGGCCCTGGCCAAGCGGCTCGATTTTTCACTCAATTTTTTACTTAACAAAAAATCGAGCAAAACTTCTAGCCGTTTGGCCACCTTGTCGAGGAAGTCGAGTGAAAGCATGCGCAGTAGCACCTCATTGGCCGGCAAATATAAGTGATGGTAAACATTTTTAGCTGATACACGTTGCGGAAATATGAGTAGTTGAAAATGCGAGAGAAAAATCGAACGAAAAATCGAGTCGTTTGGCCACACTTGCTCGACTACGCTCAACTTTGAGATCAAATGTTGAGGAAAACATCGAGTGAAAAATCGAGCTGTTTTGGCAGGACCTTACACTAAGCGGAATAGCATAGGCTTCAAATCTTGATTGGCTAACAAAGGAATCACCATCGCTGGATTCCTGCCAATAATGTTGCGGGAATTCGTTCGAAAAGCATCGAGAAGCGTGTTTTGATGATAAAAAGTGTATTTTCTTTGCGAAAAAGCTGATAATGCATAGTTTCGAATAATTGAAGAATATTTTGCGAGCATGTTCAGAAGGGTTCAATTCACATTTCCAGAAGGAGCAATTTTTATATCTTGTGTAGATCAAAAGTTATCGACATTACAAGAAAAGATGGATAGCTTGTAATGTCGATAACTCTGGATCTACGCTAGATATAGAAATTGCTCCTTCTGGAACTTTGAATTGAAGCCTTCTGAACATGCTTGCAAAATATTTTTCAATTATTCGAAACTATGTGTTATCGGTTTTTTCGCAAGGAAAATACACTTTTTACCACCAAAACACGCTTCTCGATGCTTTTGTAACGAATTCTCGCTACATAATTCGAAGGAATCCTTTGGTAGTGATTCCTTTGTTAGCCAATCAAGATTTGACACCTATGCTAGGCGGAATGCTTCGGAGGAAGTGGAATATTCCACCGAAACGCATGCCTAGATAAGTATTGAAGTGGCGTGTTAGCGGAATATTTCCGTGGCTGAAAAGTAGGATCCCTTCCAACTTTTCCGTGGCGGAAATATTTATTTTTGTTCTCCATCAACCAACTACTTGAACATAGGCAATCCTTCCGTGTTCAACATGGCTGCTAAACTCGTATATCTAGACAGAGAAGCTCTATTACATGTCATGCAGGTAGCTGCTGTCAAAGGAGATGAGCAACTACTACCACTGCTCTCTCCCAATTGAGCCCAGGTTTGACGAAAATTGTTGGCGGAGAAGGATCGATAGGAGATTCCACTACTACATACAAGTAACAAAGCAGTCAACGTCATCGAGTCAATCGAGTTCTACGAGGAATCATTCCTAGTGCAACTGAGAAACTGCCCAAGTATTTAGAATAGTAAAAAACGCAGACTACAAGCAGAGAAATGTAAAATCGAACGCTTGGAAACAGTAGGGTCTAATTTTCAACAAAGATGGTGAGTATCAACTTTGGCCCTTATGTGATGGCAGTATAAAATTTTGCATGAAGGGCTTCTTTGTTCAGCCTGCATCTACATGATAAAGGAGTAAGACAAAAATTTATTAACTGCTACTTTTAGTAACTGTTGTTCCAGAAGTGCCAAAATGGAGGGATTGAACTTCATACAATGAAGCTATATTTGATCGATTTTGCGCCAACTGTAGTTTCATTTCTATTTACACTCTGCGTAGCGATATCGTCACTAAATCTTCATTACGCGCGGAAATTTCCGCCTAGTGTAAAACGACCCTTAAGCGTCTAGAGTGAACCGATGCAATACAAGAGTTGCTACGCCATTTTAGCAGGTACAGAAGGTGTTCCTGTAGGAGCCAAAAGTGTTACGGATAGCACGGAACAGTGTAGACGGTAGGCTAAACCGTAATAACTTCTGTTCCGGTACAGAAGTAGCACTGGTGCAGTGCAGATCTAAAAGTCAGCTTTTGAGAGGAGGCGCTCATTTGAGGGTGGAGCTTATTTTCACATTTGCTTCTTTGGGGGGTGCTCATTTCATTTCGTAGACGTACAGACACAGTCTTTCCCAATAGTTGTGAGTAAGCGCAACATATGAACGCAATACATAAGTACAAGATATGAAGAAGCACGACATATAAGGAAAAGAGAAACAGTAAGAAAACCACATGAAAATGAAAAGGTTACAAAGCAACAAAAGGAAAAGACTACAGAGCAATATCAATTTCGTTATCTTCGTCAATGTCTATGAGCTTGCATTCTGACAACACAATTCCCCAAGTGGGGCCTCCACTGTGGTGATGAGCTAGTGAAATAGGGACATCAATGTCAAAGATTATTGATAACAGCTGAATACAGAAATTGAGAATAGATGAGCGAATTACAGCAAATTCGAATACCATTATGACATCAAAAAAAACTTTCACTTTTGTCCTCACAGCTCTCACTTCCATTAAAGTGGCTTCCACTTCAACGAATGAATCGATTTGGCCGATTAGGCCCACTCGGCCGAGTGGGTTGATAGTTTCCACTTAAACGAAAAAACCGATTCGGCACCCTCCATCTACTGACATGTGATTTATTGTGGCACATGAATATGGCTAAACAATAATTCTTCCATGAAAAAGCTGAGTGTGGGTGAGGCATATTTGTACAGAGGAAGGACAGAAAAAGAGGAGAACTACATTTCATCAGTTAAGAAATGAAGCCCATTTACTGAACTCTTTTTTGCCAAACATTTAAGGGTCAATCATTCACAACCCTGGATACCGAGGCAGGTTACAGCTGGGGAGGACATGAACACTTTTTAAAAGACAAGTAGGAATACGAAGCTTCCTGGAGCATCTTGAGGGGTGTGGATTGCTCTAAAGGAAAGTTCTAGAACAAATTTTTCCTGTAGATTAAAGTAAAATAGCAATGAAGAAAGCATTATTGAAATGTGTACGTTAAATATTCATGGAAATTTAGTTCTGTAGATAGCAATTTCTGCTCGAATCTCGGTATGCAATTTCTACATATTTTTGAAAATTGCCCCTGTATCCAGAGTTATAAATTACTGGCCCCGAGGAAGTTTGAAAGTCTATTAGAACTTAGAGGCCCCAGAAGCACAAAAACATGTTAAAAGGGAAGCCATTTCACCTGTAGAATGCTTTGCCATTAGTTTCAATAGACATTTACACTCTATGTCTTGCAGCGGGGGATAATTTGGATAAATGTGTGCCAAACCAATGACTTCAAAAGCGTTGTTCTTCACTCGATAACACTTATTAAAATCAAGCCATGCAAAAGAGGTACTCATATAAGTATAATTTCAAACTGTAATTATAACCCTAACCCTAGCCAATGCTCTAACCCACTACAGTACTCAGAGTTATAAATGAATTTCTGCTAATACCTCATGCTTCATTATAAGCTGGGGCGGATCCAAGGAGGGTTGGGGGTCATGGTCCCCTCCCACGTGGCAACATTTCCTATTGCAAATAATAGTCTTAAGAAACTTTCAACATAAAAAATTGAAATGAATCAGATGGGTCCCCCAAAGTCCAGCACTAGGCCGGCCCCTGATTTATAAGACATATAGCCAGTTACCAAAAGTATTTCATGACGTATTTCACAAATTCTGTGTAACTGAAATAACAACACAAAAAGGTGCTTTGAGCATGGGGATTACCATTCTCAGGATCATTCCCCAGCAATATGAAGTATGATCCTGAAAGTTACCTGCTCTCTGCAAATGACTTCAGATTGGTTTCAGGCACGTTTAAGGAGCAAGAGAACATAATTTAATATTGAAAATGATATGTTGAAATGTACCTTGCAGCTACGACTCTTGTATCACTCATAACGCGAAGGCATGCTTCATTCTTTGGAATATCGCTACTAGCAATAAAGTGCTTTACTTTGTCCAGTAAATCCATCATAAGATAATAAAGATTGCGACATGAATGGAATTCTATGGCCTTTCACGTGCTAAGTAACCTACTAAAATCTATGTATCAAATCTGCTTTGAGATTGTGCGACAGCACTACAAAGCATTCTTTGGCATACGGTCGCACAGGAAAACGATATGATTGGCTTCCTCAATTCATATGCAAATTGTGCCACAGTAGTGCGACCAGTGGGAAAGAAGCATCCTGTGCACAGGCATCTTACTCTATCTACTCCGTTGCCCTGTTGGGCTTCAGTAAAAATCGTAAGATTTAACAATCCCGAATAAAGATCACAAACATTGGATCTCCTCTTTCTGACTAGCTCCTCCACAGAATAGGAAAATGTAAGACAATTCTATATTAGTCCCTATCTGCTTAGAGCAAACAGAAAATCCATCTTAGAGCTGATTCGATGTAGTACAAATTAGAAAAACTTTCCAAATGACTAAAAATATTGTTGCGCAGCTGAATGCTGACTGTCGCATGTGCGACCTGTGCGACAGTCTAGATCCGCCCCTGACCTACTACGCATGCACCAACACTGGCCGCCTCGGCCGAATCGTTGCATTCGTTTAAGTGGAAACCCGCTTTTAGAAGTCGAACATATTTTTCATCAGACTTGCGTAATACCTGTCTGCTCTAGTGTCTCTAATAGAAGGGGAGAGGCAATAGAAGGGGTGTTCATATCGGCCAATTTTTTAATAGAAGGGGGTGCGAATAGAAGGGTTGTTAATGTCGGCAAGTTTTCAATACAATGAAGATGCTAATAGAAGGGGGTATGCATATCGGCAGCTTTTCAATAAAGAAGGAGTGCTAAGAGAAGGCGGTTCGTGCTGGTAAATTATTTTATTTTAAGGTAACTTAATTTTTTGCGTGTTCTGATCATGATCGATTTGTAAAAGTTAATAGAAGGAAAATTCTCCTGAAACTAATAGACGGGGGGGGGGCTGTCTATTCGAGACACTAGAGTAATTGATAATATAATCACTGAAAATTCTGTAAAGTTTATAGAGATAATACAGCATCTCAAAGCAGAATAAGGAGGATTCTACCAGAAAATGCCATTGATTACGAACAATCAACTAAATCAATTTTGTATTTCAGATCAAGTAATCAGCATGCTTTTGTAGCTTTATAAGTTTCTATTTCTTCCTAGCCGTCGCCCTACTTGCCCTCACAGTGGGAGCTGCAAGTGATAAAGATATTGATCAGGTATGTTAAGCTTTTCTCGTCTAGCAAACGCATATGAGTTGCATACACTTAAGCCTAACAGTTAGTTTGAAATGATATCTGTGAAGCTTCAATGGAAAGGCATCAGCACGAGGATGGATACAGGTATGATCCACTAGCGCACTGGATCCAATCAAAAACTTCAAAGGTATTAATTTCAACGATTATTTTCACTGGTCTAAAGTAGGGAAGAAATTATTCGTAAGAAGATAAATCGCAGTTGATCAGTGTCATACCCCCATGCCTTGCTTCTCTATAATGCGTAGCGACCACTGCACAACGTTAATCTCTATTTTGCGGATGTGCCACCAATGCAAGCACTGAAAAGACTATCGTTATTTTAGTTACAAAATGATGTAGGGAATTGTCATAAAAAATGAAGCAGACCGGTTTGGAAGGGATATTTATCAATCCATCCATCCAACCAACCACCCATCCATCCATCTACTCATCCATCCATCTACCCACCCATATATCCACTCATCCATACATTCACCCACCCATCCACCTATCCATCCGTACGTCCATCCATCCATACATTCACTCCCCCACTCATCCACCCATCCACCTACCCCTCCATCCATCCATCCATCCACCCATCCATCCACCCATCCATCCATCCATCCACCCACCCATCCATCCATCCATCCATCCATCCATCCATCCATCCATCCATCCATCCATCCATCCATCCATCCATCCATCCATCCATCCATCCATCCATCCATCCATCCATCCATAAGCAGTGACGCCGGAAAGGGGGGTAGAGGAGAGCAATTGTTCCCCCTGCCTTTCATTTCAGGGGGCAGAAGGGCAAAAGTAACTATTTTGAAATGCAATAAAATCCTTTTCAGATATTGGAACTATACAATAGAGATCAAATAAGCTTTACAGATAAGCAATATATAATTGGAAGGGAGAACTGTATCTTTGATTCTGAGATATATATTATTCTAAGGATGCAACAAAAATTTCCCAACGATATGTCGATGCTAGACGGTGTCCCAATGACATACCTATGCTAGTCGGTGCCCCCTAGCTCCCGTTTGCTATCCTTGCTCCCCTGGCTCTACTATTATTCCGGCGTCCCTGTAACAGGTGATTCTAGACGATCACGATCACAACAACGGGGTGAGTGGCCAAGCGGCCTAGCCAGTTCCATTAGCTTAGCTGAAGTTAAGCATGGCTGTGTACAGTCAGAAACTGGATAGGCGACCTCCAAATGAATGTCCAAAACAGCTTACTCCGCCGTCCTTCGGAAGCGACGTTAAACTAGGGGTCCCATGCCTGGATGCGGCATGCATAGTAGGCCTAAATTAGCTGAATAAGCTAGGTATAACAGCCTACTCAAAGTAAAGTAAACAACAACAACAAGACGAACTTTACGATGCATAATTTTATGGTCATTGCTTAATTTTACGTCTTCTCTTTAAAAGCTGTGACTCCTTAAATTTATAGGCTGTATCAATTAAAGAGAGCTCCAATGCAAGTATAGATGATGATCAGACACTTGATGAACTTGCCGAAGACCCAGACTCAGATCAGAACGTAGAGGAAGATTCTGAAAATAACGTAAACAATAATCTTCAATCTGAATTGGATGATGAGGATCCGGAAGATAAGGAGAGGAACAAAGCTGAAAAATCAAATGATGCTGACTTTCACGAACTTGAAAGCAATCAAAAAGATGATGCCCATGATTTAGATAAAACTGAGGTGGATGACACTGATGATGATGATGATGGCAGCGATGGGGGTGAGCTAGAGAAAGATATGAATGATGAAGTGAATGAATATGATGATAATATGGAGGAAGGCGATCCTAGTAGAGAGGAAAGTGGTGAAATCAAGAAGGATAGAAGTGATGGCATTGAAAGCGACACTTCTGAAAATAATGCGCATGTATTGTCATTGGATGGCTCTACAAATGACCCGGAAGATGCTGCTGAAAGTGGAAAGAAAATGGCATTCCTGGCGCTGCCCAAGAAAGACCCATTCTGGAGGCGCGGTGGTGGAGGATGGTCTTCTAGACGGAGAGGTTCTAGTAGTTGGGGCTCTAGGAGGAGATCTTCAAGCTGGGGTAGTCGATGGGGTTCTAGAAGGAGGGGTTCTTCTATGTGGGGTAGTCGAAGGAGGAGTTTCAGTCGATGGGTTTCTAGAAGGAGGGCTTCTTCTAGGGGAGGTACTCGAAGGAGGATTTTCAGTCGATGGGGTTCTAGAAGGAGGGCTTCAAGTAAATTCAACAGAAGGAGACGTTCCAGGATATGGGGAGCTAGAAGAAGATCACCCCAGTCTTCAAGGCGAAGATCAAAGTTTAGGAGAAGATCTGTAGCCCGTAGAAGGTCATCTAGTCGACGACGACAATCTACAAGGAGTAGACGAAAGGTCAGAAGAAGACGAAGTATACGGCGGAGGAGAACGACGAGAAGGAGAACAGTCAGACGAAGACGAAAAGCCGGAAGAAGGCGTTGGTTTTCAAGACGAAGAACCTCAAGTAAGTTAAGAAGTATGATGGGAGTTACATTCAATCAGCATGTAAAGTAAGATCCTTTCATTGGAGGGAGTGAAGCATAGTTGCCCGTAAATGGGCATGGTTTACCCATGATAAATGGACGGCGAGCATAAAATTATTGCATTTGACCCCAGGGGAAACATAAGGTGCAAATGGAGGGGCATCTAATGAGCCATAACCTCAGAATTGCATGTTCAATATACGAGCAGCCAATAACAGCACCGTAATATGGAGTTACTTAGACCACTTTTCAGCTTTGTTTGACTATAAAACCTTTTCCTATTGCTTTTCATTTGCTATTGGTTCATAGAAAGGGGGAAGAGACTTAGTACTTTATGACCATACAGAATTTGCAAACTTAAGGTGTGGCATATTTTCTGTTTTTTAAAATATACCTTGTTGGTCCAAGTAACTACAGCTTGGGGCAACTTGGACTAGCAACTAGAAGTCATCAGTTTCTGAAGCAAACATATACTGTTGTACACTGTACCACTTCCAACTTTGAACAACAGAAAAAAGAAGAACCAAGACAATGAGCAGAAATTGCAGAAATGCTACGATCGACAGTAATTTTTAATTCTTCAATGCAACTGTATGAATAGGGGTTCCTTAGCAACTGGGCTCATAGGCTGGAATATTTCCGTAGGCTTTCGCTTCAGGAAAATGTTGAAATCCACTACTGTACTGTGAAGGTTGTTGAACTACACATGAAATCACTTTTCAAAATAAACGACATAAATAAACAACATAAATAAACGACATAAATAAAAGACATAAATAAACGACATAAAAGGCGTCGGGACTTATTTTTTCCATTATATTCCACAGCATGAGGTGGTCCAAGTTACCCCCATTTTATGTACAAATGGCACTCGTAGAAATAAGCACTAAGTTTGTAGAAGCCAGCATCATTTTTTTCAGTTTTTGATTTGATACTGTATAAGTTCATGTAATTCTCATCCACATTCCATGACAATTAGTCATCTGCTAAAAATATGGCGTCACACAAGATACCCATTTTGAAAATGTAAAATTTGGACTGATGTTGGTGCTGACTAGTTAGCTCCCATAGGAGCAGCAAAATCTATCATCTGGCTTCAAAACGTCTTTATTTGATAATTAGAACATTAACCAAAAATGGAATATCTAATATATAGTGTTCTCTATCGCCAACATTTTAAAATATAATACTCCTTTTCATACTACCTTACCGGTCCACATTGCCTGGCTGGTCCAAGTAGCCCTATATTGCGGTATCCGACAAATTTCTAATTTTTTATCAAAGGGATGCTGCATCCCAAGTAGTTTCGCCCTGCATTTAACTGGTTATTCATCCACACATTTGTCACGCCATTCATTCATTCCTTCATTCGTTCCTTCATCCCTTCAGTCATTCATTCATTCATTCATTCATCCATTCCTTCATTCTTTTATTCATCCGTTCATTCATTCCTTCATGTATTCTGTCATATATTCATTCATGTATTCATTCATTTAGGCATTTTTACATTCATTCATTTATTAAATCAATCATTCATTCATTGATGACAAAAAATTTTGCTTGTAGCGCAATACTGCATATAGATGCCATAATATAACCGTTGAAAGAGGTTCCTATCAATTATTTAAAATAGCATAACTATTTAAAAAGCCTGACTCTCGTTCTGGGAGCTGTGTTGAAGCTCAAAAAGTCCTTTACCATTTACTCTGGTACTAGCACTGAATGAAAATGCTTGGCAACCTAAGCGCTTTTTAGTTAAGTACTGAAATCTCTAGCCATCAATTTAGCTATCTAACAAGTTCTTTAGCCTAACATCTCAACACTTGAATATATTTGCTGCCTTCCATACTACTCTTGATGTTTGTCTTGTTTTCTTTCTCGCTGTTTTCCTTGCTTTCTTCTTTGCTGCCTTCCTTGCTGTTTTCCTTGCTATCTTCCTTGCTGTCTTCCTTGCTGTTTTCCTTGCTGTCCTCCTTACTACCTTCCTTGCTGTTTTCCTTGCTGCCTTCCTTGCTGTTTTCCTTGCTGCCTTCCTTGCTGTTTTCCCTGCTGTTTTCCTTGCTGCCTTCCTTGCTGTTTTCCTTGCTCTCCTCCTTGCTGTTTTCCTTGCTCTCCTCCTTGCTGTCTTCCTTGCTTCCTTACTTGCTTCTCTTGCTTTCTTCCTTGATATTTTGCATGCTTTCTTCCTTGCATGCACTATTATTAGTGACTAAATGTTTTTGTCCGTGGTAGTATATGCGATTACAAGGAAAATCTTGGAGCACGCATCAATATTCAGCTCAAGTCTTTCACCTTTGCTGTCCCATTAGTCACTGCAAAGTTAATATTCTTTTTTTACATTTAATAGAGATGGCTGTGGAGCTTTCCTCCATTTTTATCATGAATGATTGTCGGTTGCTAACTCGATATCTGTACAGGGCCACTGCTAAAAGATCTCAAAATGTGACATGCTTTGATTGTTTTTACCAAAATGCTTTGCATCATAATTCATTTGCAAGCTTGTCAGATAATTATTCAGAATTTTGTCTTATTTTCAACACCTCTTGAATGAGTTTAGAGTATAATCATGAATATGGGATAGTCTATAGTTACTTTTGAAATCCTTGTATTCATAAAATTTTCATTGGTCTTAACACGCCAAGAACACTTTGTATCATGTACCTAGTACGAGGAAGATTGTAAAAAGATCGTAAAGCTGCACAAGACAAACATGCGAAAAAATACACATGCATATAAAGGATATCTACTTTTCCATCCAACAGGATATCTCAAAGTTCGAAAGGGTCAACTAACATTCAATTCGGAAGGAAACAACAAAAAAGGAAGTCGCTATTACAGTAGAAAGCCACATGTTCCAGGAAAATCTTCAGGTATTACTCTTGGCAGGGGCTATGACATGGGGCTGAAGTCAGTGGTGCAAATTGCCACAGATCTTCTTCAAGCAGGCCTTTCCTCAGGACTGGCAAAGTTGTTCTCAAAAGGAGCAGGACTTAAAGGGCAATCTGCAACTGAATTTTTGGAGGTGAGCGTAAATCAAACCTTACAACACCTTTGAAGTCCTTATTGAGATTTCAATCTTGTAACTTTCGCATAGCAGTTTTAAGCCATGACGTCTTATATCGATCAATTTCCCATTTTCTCTCTATCATGCAAAGAGATGTGATAGAAACCACAGGGTTTCCAGGGAAAACACGGTAGTACAATGTATTTCTGCAGGGCAACTTACTGAATCCAGGACCATCTGATCAACAACTCTTACTAAAAAAATGTCACAGACAAAATTTTCCCAGGGCAAACCTCTAACACCCCGTAAAATATACTGAAGTTATGTCCCTCAGGGTGTCTTCTGAGAAAGCTGCATGTTATGGTTGTATTCTAAGTCTTTTCAACACCCGTTCATCTTTTGGATGGCATCAGATTCCATTTCTTTAGCCACAACCTAGATAGCCATGACTTTTAAATGAGAAGATGCAGCTGCTAGCTATTCCTCCTTAAAGAATTTCTTTTGCAAACCTCAAGATTATTTTAGAAGCAGGTGCCTCTTCCTGGCCCTGTCCTCTTCTTGATTTTTAGAGCTGAAACTAATTATGCACTGCGATGGAGTCATGGAAATTTTGCATTCCTAATTTTTGAAAGCCATGTGACATCTGACGTGAGATGAACTTTGGTAAAGTTGTTGTAAATATGTTTAGCAGTAGACACCATTTGCAGTTGGGATCAGAGGCTCAATGTCTTTTCTTGCTACATATGATGCAAATGGAGTACATTGTAGTTTTTTTTATTTTTGAATTATGAAAAAACAAACTTTACAACTTTTCTTCGGTTGTTCGCATTCAAGTTTTTTGTTTACCTCCAATAGAAAAACAAGCTTCAAAACATAGAACTCACAGAAGAACAGCAGAAGAAACTGTTTGAAATAAGCTATGCAAGGCATGAAGCTGAAGCTAAACGTTTGACAAAAAAGTATTACAAAACTACTTGGAATTCACTTAACCCAAAGATACAGCAAGTCCTCACTGACATGGTATTCCGGGGTGATCTGCGCCCTACTAAAAACTCTCTTGCTCAGAATGAGCTTAGAAATGCGGTGAAAAAGAATGATTTGGAGAAGTTTAAACAGGTAATTGAGCAATTCTGTTTCTTTTCTCCATTATCAGCTATCTAAATGTGCTATCTCCATGTTTCCAATCATTGCTGAAATGTGTGCTCCTGTAAAACGAATGGGAATTGACGAAAAAATGCTAGTTTGATCGTTTTTAAGGAAAGGAGCGTATGGTATTTAGTAATTGTTTTGCAAGAATAAATTAGGGAGCAGAGGTTCTAAATGAGCCGAGTATTCTAAGTAGCTGAGTATTTCATGTGACACGAGTTGGAAAAAGTCGCTCTTCTAATTAAAAATATGTGTGTTTAGCGTTTGATAGGTCCTTTATTCTTGCCGAGAATTTGCCAACTTTGTGGTATCTGGGAATGAACTTGGTCCTCCTTGCCCCCTAATAGCAACTACTGGTAGAATAAAGTATAAGGCAACGATACTAAGCTTTCATTCGCTGTTATTGGGATTTTCATCAACGTCTTCAAACATATTTGCCTCTGCAATTTTCCCTTGCTACTGTAATATGATAATTCTTCTTTTTAGGTGCTAAGCAACAGACTTTACTGGAAGAACGTTCCAATTGATAGATTTGATCGAAGAGTAAAGTTCCTTGAAGGGAAATCTAGTTAGACACTGCCTGTATTGACTTCCAACTAACAATATTTGCATCTCTTTTTTCAATTCATTGAAACATTTATCATTAGTTAGTACTTTACTCTCTCAGGGGCATTTCAGATTTTTTGTTAATGTGCATTGTAGAGGGCACATCATAATGCCAGCAATTATTGAATACTAATTGATCATTTTTGCAGAGAGCTCTGTTGCATGTTACTCATTCATGAAATTTACTCTTTAGTTGCTCTTACATTCTAAAAAACATCACCTTATAAAAAGTAGAGGGTATTCTTCAATCAGGTATCGTCACTTATCTCACTATGCTATCACAAGTAGCAAAATGAATCAAAATTGATATAAACCATGCAATCACCTTCATTTATTTGAGCTTTAGCTTTGGAATAATTAATAGAGCTCGAAGCGCTGGTATTGGAAACTTGGAGCAAAAGATATTGGCTGCCAAGCATGGTTCACTTTCTCTGCCAAATGCATATTCAGTGACAAAATCGGGAGGGGCAGGGAAATAGATGCCCTTGCACAAGCTTTGTCAGAGACTTTGACTCCTTTTCCGAATCTTCTTGCACCTATCAGAAAGCAAAAGCGGCCAAACTTGCCACACTGAGAGGGTGAAATTCCATAAAGTTATCGAAAACGTTGTGCCATTAGGATCATTCATCAATTCTGTAATGTGTCTAGTAGAGAGGGGAGGATGTCTTGATTTGTTACAAAGCTCTACGGGAAAAGTAGAGTGAGAAGGGGCGTTGACATAGTATCGTTACGAAGCACTAGAGAGCTTTTAGGCTAGCCATTTTCAGCTATGAACCAACACCTTCTTTCGTTTGAAGCTAGTCCTCTTTCTGGCAAGCACATTCACAAGAGCTTTTATGCAAATGTGTGCATGTTTCTTTCACTAAAATGCCCAATTTTTCACTTGCCGTTCATATATTTGAAGGAGTTTGCTGGAACTGGTGAATCTAAGGACTGGAGAAGTATATACATATCCCTTCCTTTCGGATTCCATGTACCTAATCTACCTCTATTTCATCTTACAGAAGTATCAAAGTGGATTTTATATTCTCACATGATTGATAATGAAAAAGGAGCATAAGTAAAGGGGGGACGTAACTCGATTTTATTGCTTAACAGGAGCAGAGACGAGTTTTGTGTTACATAGCGTTACAGAAGAGAGGGAGGGTCTTTTACACGGCAAAACTGGCATTACATTACGGGGAAAGGATACTTTAGCCCTGCTCTGGAAGATCAACTTCCCATTACGTCCTTGAGCACATTTTGGACTGAAATGTTAGGCTACCTTTCAACATTAATAGTACCAGATACAATGCTAAACTCATGGAGGCTTGAATAGGGTATTATCATTCAAAAGTACTTTTGTGTATACTTTGGTGTTGTTTTCATCGGTTTCATTTGCCTTCAATTGCAACTTCAGCATGCCCAGGGTTACCGAGAGGGGATTAGGGGGGCAAGTTGCCCCAGGGCCACAAGCTCCAAGGCGAATTATGACACCCAATGCTTCAAGGTCGGGGGGGGGCTCACAAAGTAAACCAGCAGTAATTTTCCAAAGCTAATTTCTAGACCCTGAAACTTTTCTCCTCGTTTCATTCGCAGGGGGGCCTCATCATTCTATTTTGCCCCAGGGTCTCAGAATTCTCTCGGCGACCCTAGATAAGCCGAGCAAAGCTACCTTGATGTATTCACCTGGCTTCATACCTTAGCTCTTATTTATTTGCATGACTGAAGTGTTTGCATGCTGTACTAAGTACCTATTACTTTGCTCGTTTGAGAAGATAGAGCACAGAAAGATCTGACAGAGCGCAACTACTCTAACTTTGTAAAGTGAAGATATTGGGTAAATACATACTTAAATATATACATATGCACAAGCGCATAAACTGATGCAGACTTTAATATCAAACGAAATATGGATAGATGCAATAGCAAGAAGAAATTGAACAATTACTGACCAGCAAAGCTACAATACATGTAACCAAAAGTAGTGTATTCATGATTATTCGAAGCATGCACATTCACAACATATTCAGTAGTCCCAGAATATACTCATACAATTAGTGACTAAATAATGCTGTTATGGATAATGCGATTTTGGAAAGATGTATGAACTATTACGATATAATCATTAATCAATCATTCAGCTATAATGCAAGAGAAAGAGCTTTTTACAAAAAGGCCAACTGGAAATGAATTTGCACGAGTATGCCGAGGAGCAATATATTCTTGAACATTTTGCTTTTCACTACACTCATGCAAATTCATTTCAATTGGTAAAAATGGTGTAGTTTACCACAGCCTATTTTAGAGTTCTCTCAGTCACATTTTGTGGTCTCAGAAACCTGGAGTGTGGTCTTGGAAATTTACAAAGGTGGTCAACTTTCTCACATTTATATCTTTCTTAGTTCGCAGAAGTCTTTTTGCGTCTCTATCTGTTTGTTGTTGTTGTTTACTTTATTTTGAGTAGGCTGTTATATCTAGCTTATGCAGCTAATTTAGGCCTACTATGCATGCCGCATCCAGGCATGGGACCCCTAGTTTAACGTCCCTTCCGAAGGACGGTGGAGCGAGCTGTTTTGGCCGTTCATCTGGAGGTCGCCCAACCAGTTTTTGACCGTACACAGCGATGCTTAACTTCAGTTAAGCTAATGGAACTGGCTGGGCCGCTTGGTATATGTTCAATGTAAATTTCGAGAACAGTGCCAGTTATATTTAGAATAGTAATCTTTCAGATCTTGCGCTATAAAAGTAGGGTGGTAGCTTTCAGTCTGTGTGACCATATCAGCATCATCATCATATACACTTTCCGTCTACATCAACATTGCGCTGTCTACGAAAAGTCTCCAAATGCCTGCTCTAAATCATCTAACCATATCGTTTTGCTGGTTCTGTGACGAAACTGTCACCTGGTTTTGCTGATATCTTAAATCCAAATTTTTTCAAGATCCTGTATGTTTTGTTTGAGCAAGGGCAATTTCTAGATATGAAAGGTACTGAAGGAAATAGAAGTTTCCTGTACATGAAACTTTACTTCCTTCAGTGCCTTTATTACCTGTTGGTTTTCTGATAATCCTAGTAAATGACCACCCTATTTTAGTATTATTTGCATTAACACTTGGCTCTATGAGCTTAGGTGATACATTAATAGAGTTTTTCATCGCTGACCTGCTAAATCAAGTCAAAAATTCTTCTTATCATTTTTCGTTGGAAATATCAATCACTTGTTCATTCATCTTCAAGTGGATGCTTTTTCAATGTTCCTCGTAAATGCTGTTTTGAAGTTTTTTTTCACTAAAAATATGTTTTAATTGTTTGCATGCATATGTGGCGAGTATTTTCCTCGAATTAAGTCTCTATTCTTGTCTAGTAAGGTGAAGTGAAGGTAGTCCCATATACTTTCGTACGTAGGTAGTGCCTGTTAGAGAGGGCACTTATCCTGAGCCATCGACATGTGGGGTAGGGTGGCCAGTTCCTTTCCTCGCCGCCTTTATCTCCCCAGTGTTCCCACTGGGTGCCCATTTGCTGCTGGGTGAACGGTGTGCGAGCGTTCAGTCAGGGTATCGAGTCGGGCTCGAGCCGTAGACCTCCCGCTTGGAAGGCATGCGCTCTAACCACTATGCTACCTCGCTCAGCCTTCTCTAGTAAGCTCCTGAAGTATTTTCAATTAAGTGTTCCTTAGACTTTCTTTACTTTACTCGAACATTTGCTTTCTCAGTCTTGGTAGCATGTCTTTGCTCAGGTTCTCTTTCGCTTTTTCTGTTATCCAAGTAACATAATTTGCGTTCATTGATTGATTATGACTGTATGAATAGCCTCATTGCTTTGTTCTTATATGTTGTTGGCAAAAACGGCTCCTCTTGGTGCTTCTTCCGGTTATTACAGACGGATTAACTTGGGGATGAGGGGTGCAACACTCCCATAATACAGATGTGGTACCATTTGGTAAATTCTACATCATTTTGGTACCATGCGGTAAATTTTGCAATATTTTCCTACCATTTGACAAATTCTGCAATATTTTCTTACCAGTCGGTAAATACTAAAACATGTTGGATCATATCGGTAAACTCCAACGTATTGACTGCTTTTGTGGCAATGGGCTTGCATAACTTAATAGTCAGCAAAAAACATATTTTGATACGATATTATGGAAATTGAAAAATGGGCTGGAGGTTATTATCCAGGCATCTAAAGGAAATGAGACCCTGCACCCTTTGTAATGCAACAACCTGCAATAAGCATATCTAAAATTAGTCCCTGCAAGCAGTTATGTTATAAATTGTATGGAACTCAAGTAGTCGCCTTGGGGAATACCAATATTTGTGTGATTACATGTTTTATTAATAAGAAACACATGTCCATAAGGAACATGAGGCCAAGGACGCCTGAAGCACGGGGGCAATAAGGGAGAACACTCCGTGTCCTCCACCAACGGGGGCGAGGGGGCAAGATTTTTACCTTCTGAGAGAAGACGTTTGAGTATTCTTTCTGTACTTTATTTACAACCAATACTTCCAAAATTGTATTTTCCAGCCATCTAGGAACCCTAATATTCTGTAACGTTTTCTTAGGCAGAGTCGACACAGAACAGAAACCCGTCTAAATTCTGATGCTTATTTTCAAGACTGACTAAATCAATTCAAGTTACCTGTTAAACACGCACGATACATAATGTTGTTAATTACTGTACATATTGAGAACCAACAGGCTAAGTATAGCATAAGGTGCAACTAATCCCTTTGAGCTAGGACCTTATTAACTCTACAATTCGAAGTTTTCTTCTGTGCCCAACCAACTTAGTAGGCCCTTTAATTAGACAATGGGTATGAAAGAATCGCATGAAACGTCTATCTGTTATACAAGTGCTTTCGCACGCCCTCCAGCCCCATCCGCTTTTGAATAGCAAGGAAAATATTGCTGAAAACTTGAGAAAGTACAGCAATTATTGACAGCAGAAGCAACCTAACAATGGTGTTTCAGGAAGATTCATTTATACGGTGCCTATGTGAGGAGCATGGCCCTTTTCGTTCAGAAATTCTTTATGCGTGTTTGAATAATTGATTATCATTAGAGAGAAGATCTATATATGTTATGATGTCAGAGTCGCATCTTTTGTGCCCCTTGGATACATCTTGCCCACCTCCACATGTTCCTTTCTTGTGCAGGCGTCGCTGCATGAGGCTGAAATTAGGCAAAAAATAAGAAAAATTTAATAAAAATAGGCAGGCTTAGTTTCAAACATCAACTTGCAAAAACTGTTTTACTAGTAAATTTTTTAACAAACTAGCGAGAAAATAGAATGACCATCCATTACATGACTCAGAAAACCTGAGCATCCTCTTTCTTGCATCGCAATTGCTTAATCTGTGCTGTTATTGTCATTGGAAGTCTTCAACGTTAAGAAAAATGTAAGGCTGGATTTGGCGAAATATTCAAGAAGTATCCAGGCTGAAGCCAGCGAGTTTGCTTCTTATAAAAATACTCAGCGTCTTTTAAAAGGTACGAAATGGTAGGTCAATGTAATTATAGCTCATTAGTGTTAGTGTTAAGAAAGCGTTAGTTGGAAGTTGCTGTATTTGGGAAGTTACTGCTTCTGCGCTGCTGCTGCATTGCTGAAGTTATCGTTGGAACTTTGAGCTTATTGAACTCGCTTAATTGGGAAAAAGTATTATTGGAACTTTGAGAACTCTGAACTATCGCTTTTAGTTTAATTACTTTGTTGCTACTGATCATACATGTATTTTGGTAAAATTCGTGTTAATTAACAGTATTGTAGAAATTGTGCAAACATTATTGGAAAAATTTTTGGCACTTTTGGCAATTTCTCAGAGTGAATCGGGTGAATTTAGTGGCATTTAATTTAAGCTCCAGTTCAAGTTCATCATAATTTAAAATTCTAAGCTTTATTAATTTTAACAGCATTAATTATAAGTTACAAAATAGCAATACATGTATACTATGACCAAAGAAGGATCAAGGTGGATTGCTTGATGGCAGCAGGAATTTTGTTCCAAGAGTTTGCACCCGAGTATCTAATAGATCTTAGACCATATTGTAAGGTATTCTCACAACATAAAATATTCAAATACTTATGTTCAAAACATCAACGTTCCCTCCCTTACCCCCCTGGAGGCGTTGCGTAACAGGAGAATGACCAGTGAATGACCCCCAAGCGTTCGCCGGGTTCACTGTTCAAAAACTGAAGGAGAGGTAGCGCCAGTTCGAGTCCAGGTAAATAGGGCTTTTGAGAAGAGCAATTTGTTTTTCGAAAGACAATTACTAGTTTACTTGTTAAAGTTCAAGCTATAGAAGCAAATATGTCATCCTTTTCACCAGTGGCTTTAGAGAAAAAGATCGCAGATTTAACAAANATACCCAACAGAGTGTTCAGACTTTATCGTTATGGATTATTCATCACCGTAAACATTGCAAGACAATCGTCCAAACTTGGCAGAAAGAACTACTCAAAGGTAAAATCTTTCGTTAAAGCCCTGCTAGACCTAGCTCAGAAAAGAACAGTTTGCTAAAATACCACGAAAGGTTGCAGACCACCAGATTTTAGATCTGCACGTTTGGACAATTGCTTGTGAATTGTTACATTTGAAACATAGTTGTCCGTTAAACTATCACTAAAGTGTGTTTTCAGGATATTAAGAATTATAACTAAAAGTTTATCGATTATTGGTGATATGGCATCCGTTTGAAATGTGACATAGTCAAAGTCTATCACTAGAATGCTTTTGTACATATGACTGTTTATTTAATGTTTTGTTAACGTTGTTTTCGATGTCTTCTTAAGGCACAAACCATATAGAAATATAATTACTGTCTCTCGCATTGTAGCAAAGCCTAAAAAGAAACTTATTCTGATGTATCTTACAAATGACATATTGCAAAATAGCAGGAAGAAAGGTCCAGAATTTTCAAAAGAGTTCTCTACTGTGTTACCTACTGCCTTTCGCCACTGCGCAAAGTAAGTGAATCATTGTATCCTATTATACTTTACTATTGTTCTGAAGGTTTGGGATTTGCAGTTTCTTATGAATGGTCACACACTCCCTTTTTGTTGTATATTTTGTTGAACCTTTTACAGTTTGAATGTTGTCATTGTGTTTTGTAGATTTAGTTTCACACATAGCTGCAATTTTTATATTTCACTTGGCAGATAATATTGTATTTTCATTGATTATTTTTTGCGATTCTGCATGTTAGTATTTTTCACTTTTCATGTGAGTTTACTCCTTCATTATAGGGAGTGCAACTCAGACACAGTGAATGCACTTGAGAGGATTCTAGAAATTTGGAAGGAAAGAGATGTATATGATCAAATTTTCTTGGACAGATTAAAAAAGGGAATGTGTAAGTATTTTGACATGCAATTTTATGATAAGCAGCTTTATTATTTTCTATTCTATTGTGATCTATTGTTATTTAATGGGCCTGAAAATATTTTGAAAGCAGAAACTTTGTCTACCATTAGTGTTCTGAACTAAAGGTCAACCCAATTCAGGGGTTGTAATCCTCATACCCACATCATTTATGGTGTTATCCCTTTTCTTCTGTAACAAAATCTCCAGATCTCTTTGTGGCCCTTGTATTGGTAATTTTCTAGGCATTTTTATGAGTGTATGCTTCTTCTTTTGACTTTAATTTTCTGTATAGTTTGTTTCTGTATAGTATAGTTTTCTGCATCAACATACTATAGTCCATGCCCTGAAGAAACTTGTGCACTAGTGGCAAATTGCATGTGTGCTCATTTGTGCATGAGCATTAGCTCTGGAATTGTTTGAAGCTATGTGTATAGTGCAAGATCCCCATATCTGAGCTATTGAACATACAGAAAATGGATATTATTTCAGGCACTTTGCCAGAAGCATCATAATAGTATAGGAATTTTGAGAACAGTAGCTTCATGGAGGGCCAATACAGCATGATTTACAAGAAGTTCACACTTGATAAATGCAATTGCATGGTATACAGTGATGCTGGCATGGGTAATCTTTTACTCTTGCTGTAGCTTTTGTGTGTGTGAATACATGTTCACTTGTGATCACATGTATCTGTGGGCATGGACTAATACTGATCTGGAATGAGTGATTGCTTGTTCACTGTTTTCAACATCAAGTTTGATTTCTTCAACAACTGTTCCTGACACTTTCAGCGATTATGCCAGCACCAGTTGAAGAATCAGAGAGTCCACCACCAACCAAAAAGTCACGCACAGAAGACTTGAAGCCACCATCCAAAATCCCTGATGTAAGTTATAACCATGGTCATTTTAGTGTTTTTAAATGGTGCATTTTTGATAGGTTATAGGAAGAATCTGTTTCTCATTGGTGAACTTTTAATTCACAGTTTTGTGTTGATTTCACTATAGGCTCTGTCTTCAAGGTATTTCTGAAAGTGGTTGCTCTGTGTAAATCATAGTAGTGCGTCACCATGTGAGTCACAGTAGGTCTGTGCAATATTCATATTGATATTTAGTAACATTGTGACAGGAGGAACATATAGCATAGTGGATAAGAGAATGCATAAGAGTTGTAGATATATGCTAAAAAGGAAGTCAAGGAAGTTGGCAGAAGAGAATGGAAATTCTTTTGTATGATAGACTTAGGAACTATTGATGAAAGCTAATCTCAATCTTGAACTTTGTACTTTTCAGTATTATTTGTTGTTGTTAGGTGTTTTTCAATGATAAATTTTTGCATTTATAGGAGGTTCAAATTAGATTGCTAAGAGTCTGTGTTTAGAATATCCTCTCTCTTTTAAATGTTTTTACATAACCTATTATCTCTAAAAATTTTCAATTAGCCCGATGAGCTGATTAAAAAACTGACAGAATTGGAGCATTCAGCTTCACAGGATGCTGCTGCCCGTGAGAAAATAGCAAGTCTCCCAGCAGAAATAACAGATCCTTCAACTTTAGATAAACTTACAGGTATTACTTTGCTGCTTTTTC
>OLMO02000006.1:6906100-6935343 GCA_900291935.2 Cassiopea xamachana | reverse complement strand
TCTTTTGCCTACTATAAATAAATTGTTGATATGATATATGATGTGATATATGATATGATATGATATGATATGATATGATATGATATGATATGATATGATATGATATGATATGATATGATATGATATGATATGATATGATATATGATATGATATATGATATGATATATGATATGATATATGATATGATATGATATGATATGATATGATATGATATGATATGATATGATGTAATGTGATATGATATGTTATGATATGATGTGATATGATATGATATGATGTGATATGATGTGATATGATGTGATAGTCACGAGGGTCCTACGTGAAAGGATTCTAAATTCCCTGAAGGCATTAAGTTCTGGGACTGAGAAAATTACCATACTGTAGTAATAAATGTGCTGTCATAGACTTTGGCCTGTCTCTATTTTCGAAAATCAAGTTGATAGGATGAAAAACTCTTATTTCACTAATTTTTAAGGCAGATATTGTGTTCCTTGAGCTCATATGATAGAATGCTTTTAAGGCGACATAAATGTTGTTACTAAAAGAACTTCCCGAAGAAGTGTAAAAGTTACAGCAGTAGTTTTGAAGCACATAGCTAAGTAATGCTTCCGAAAATTGAAAGTGCGGAGGACACACAACACTCACTCTCATAAGCATATTAAGAGATGGCTGCAGCAGTACTCTTTCATTTAATTCCAATTCATCTTTCCACAATTTTTAAGGATGAATCCCAAGTTGTTAATCTTTTTCGATTTCACTCAAAAGTCATTCTTGCCAGTTATTGGCACTCTTTTATGAAATGCTCTACTATATTTTAGATTACGAGGAAGGAAAGAAATTACTGAGATCATTATCAGAAGCTTGTGCCCATCTCTCCGAGTACAACAAACGATTAACAGCTGAGTTGGCCGACAGACAAATCGTACAGAAGAAGCTAGCTGAATACACAGCATATCAGAAATATATGTTAGCAGTCACGGAAGATAGATTAGAGGTATGAATACTTATCTTTGAATGCTGCTAATGACGAATGCGTATAATAAAACATTGAATTTTGAGTGTCATCAGAATGAAAACGTTCCTTAACTACTTAATGCAGTACTCAGGAGAAGGCAATTGAAAATTTTTCAAATTTTCCAATGGATGTGAATATCTGTTAATTTAGGATTCAAGAGTATTGCAATTACATACCTTGAAATCGTTGTCGATGAATTACCCTGAGATTTGATGACGTTAGGTGCTATGATAATGTTCACCGCAATTACATCAGGGGATTCGGTTTCTTAAACCTTTGTTATTATTATTTGGTTGCATGCTACACAGAAATTGAACCATCACCGCTTATTTGTTGTTGTCTAAGTTTAATCAATTTAAGTATACTTCTTGTTCCTTCTATAGGAATCGAAGAAAAAGCTGTTAAGAGTAACGCAAGTACGAAGAGGACTAGAATCACATTTGCATAATCTTCCAGATTTATCTAAATTGCCAGACCCAAATGCAGGCTTAGCTCCGTTGCCCTCCGCTGGGGATCTTTTTGCAAAGTCATCGTAGCACTTCCTTTAATAATTCAGTGGGATGAGATTAGAACAAAATATGTACCTAAAGGTCGTGGCACATGGAGATTATTGTTAGGAAATTGGGTAGTGATATTGAACGAAAAGATTTTATGGGGCCTCATTTTCCTGTAAGAATTAGGAGCACAGAAGTAGCCACGTTTCCTTTCAATATCTCGAAGTAGCGCTTCTCAGTTCGTGATAATAAGATTCGCAGCACTACTGGATGCTTGAGAATCAATATACAATTATTTGAAGGAGTTATATACTAGTTGCTTCTAGAGTTTTTATTGAGTGCATGTGTACAAGTGTATATACTCTGAGAGTCTTTTAGTGCTCAAATGGTTTAGCTGGAAAATATCGTGTAAGTGTAGGTGTACAGGGTTAGTTATGCTACCCAATGTAAATACAAAAACATAAAACTACTATATTACACCATATGCCTTTATTTTGAATCTCCAGTATACTTAATGCTGTGCAATCAGGTACTTTTTCGATTGACATAAATAAACAGGTCTTTCAGGTAAACTACATTGAATATTATTTTTGTGTCAGTAGATAACTAGATATTATCAGCTCGATCTTTCATAACTTGGTCCCCGTTGAATTGGATATGGAAATAGAGCTCTATATGTTATGTTATCTTATTTTGTAATTTTATTGTCTTCCTGCATTAGATTCAATGTAAAAGGTATTCAATTTTGAGCTTTGAAGAGCAGCAAAAGTAAATGTTATTCTATTAGAATATGTTACTATTATTTCACCTCTTTTAAGGATTATTAATCTCAGTTGCTCTTCTTTCTGTTTATCTTAGTTATAACGTAACGTAATGAGAGTTTTTCCCCAAAAATTCATCCTTTAGGCTCATGGAGAAATATTTTCACACTCAACAACTGTATTTCCTCCTCGTTGCGATGTTCAAGATAGTTTGCATTTTACCCAAGCCAGTTGTTTCTTATATTGTTTGCATTTTACCCAAGCCAGTTGTTTCTTTACTTGAAACTGTTGAGCTCTACATTCATTATCATGCAATCCCTTTAAACAGAGTTTCTAGCAGTTCCCTAGCAGCTAATTATTTGATATATGTGCAGGCTCGCTGCGATTTCGCATGCCAGGATGATTTTAATTATCTATCACTTAAGTATTTAGTTACAGTGATTGAAAGCAAGATTTCAAAGACAGTATTTTGAGTAGAAAGCTGTACTTTGAGAGGATGATGTTGCAATTTTTTCAACTTGTTCCATACTTTTCCAGCAAGTTCTTTGGCATTTCATTATGCTACCTTTCTGCTATCTGTTTCTGGTTCGCTGCAAATGATTCAAGTATTTATCACAGCCTGCTTAGGCACTAATCCAACGTTCATTTAAGATTACATTGCAGAAAGGAATACGTCTCTTTGAAGCTAAGTTTTTCATGTGCTTAGGCCAATGATTCTGCAATTGTTTGGAGGTTCTACTTCAGGATCAAACCTGGGATTTGCTTGTGTTTTACCGTTGTCTTTCATTGCTTGCATAGGCCAGGCACAGTACAAGCCTTTTGATCTTAGCAACTCAGCTTTTGTCTTTCATTTTGTGCATAGACCAGGCACAGTAGAAGCCTTTCAACCTCGGCAATGTATCAAAATGCTGGCAAACAGCCTTCCTTTACTTCTTTAGATCTAGAAGCGTCTTCATATTTGCTTGGATTGTATTGATGGTAGGTATGATTGGGGTGAATTTGAGGTGGTTGTGTCATTGTGTGTGGTAAGGTAATATTTTTGCACCGCATGGCCTCTTTTCTATAATGTCCATGCTGATAATCAAAATGTGGGTTCTTCAAGTATCCTTCGATATGCCACCTTTGATCCTGGCATTGATGGCTGTCTTGATATTCCCGCCATTTGTCGAAACAGAGATGTTGGAATGGTTGTGAAATATGATGTCCGTGTTCCTCATGCATAGATTGCACAGGGTAAGATCTTGGAGTGAAGTGTGGTATAGCTACCGTCATGTGACTGTTGAAAGCATGTGGATACAACACACCACTTCCAACTGCAGCTCCATTCGCGTTCGTCGGTATTTTGGTCTCATTTACAAAGTAGCCTCTGTATGATTTACTCTCTTGTATTTTTAATTTCTTTGGCGATGGATGTGGCTGACTCTCTATGAGTTTCTGTGTGAAAACTGGCACTTGACTACCATCTTGGGCTGACCTCTTCTTGCGACTGGTCTCACAAGTTAAATTGCCTATCCCTTTTCGTTTTCCATTTGAACCTAGAAGAATAGTAATTATAGGCGAAAAATGAGCTTCGATATAGTAAATCAGTATTATTAAAATCAAAAATAGTAAGATTTTCTACTCATTGCTGTGTCTTTTCTTCTCTGGTAGGGAGATAGTCTAGCACCCACCTTTTAGCAAGCTTGGAAATATGTTTGCACCCCTGAACTTTCATAAGCCAGAAATGTGATGCATAAAGCGTCTCATTTACCATAACATGGTTCTTGGAACCCAGCATTTTTTTTATTACAAGACTGCCATCATTTTTAAAATAGACTTTGCTCACGATATGAGAGCTTTTTATCATAAAAGAAACATTTGATGTAGCTAGAAGTCTCGCTATACAAGTCATGAAATGCAGTACTTACTTTTGTTGTCATTCCACCCCATAGGCAAACCAAGAAACTGCGTGTATTTTGTATCATACCAAACGAGCAACTCAGACCCTGGAGCTATTTCTCGTGTTGTCCTGTAGTATATGCAGCCATGGTATTGGAATACGACCATGTTCTGCTCTTTTTTATGTCTGGCACATTTAACAAATGACATCCACGTGTTTTGATTCTGTCCGTCAAGGAAATGGCTTACTTCTCCATCGTGAAATATCTGCAAAGGAAGCGAGCAATCATTCGTATGAGATCTTACTTCTTGTCAGTCTGAACCGCTTCTTCGAAAACGCAGCTGGATCATAATTTCAATAGAAGAGCCACGACTAGAAACATGACTGAGAATTCCTTTTCTCTTTATTGAACATTTCCAGATTTAATTAGACTAAACCAATTTACGATGACCTAACCGTTGAAGATGATATCCCGCTTAAAATGACATAACGTTGAAGCTGACATATCGTTTAAGACTAAGACATAACCATGAAAGACTTTACCTAGAAAATACCGGTCGTTTCGAGACACTGTGTCTCATCACCGTGTCTCATTTTTCCTCTTGTTCTACATGCTTGAGGAGAGAACGTAAAATGGAATGAGTGACAATGAACTATTGATGTGGGACCAGTCGCTCTCAGTCAGCAATGCTACAATAGCGGTGTAAGTAGGCCTATATTCTGTTATTGATTTATGTTGCACTTACCTCCCACATGGATTCAGACATCGACCCACCAATAACTTCATTACGCCGTACCAGTTTACCTTCAAATGGCCCAAACCATGTTCCAACAGGAATGTCTTTTAGTGAACATGCACCGAAAATGGCACCTGGTATACTCGATATGCACAAAGCGACCCCGTCTGGTGGTTTTATTTTCCTATTTTCTGCAGTTTCCTCTTGCTTTTTCTTTGATACCTTTAATCTTTGGACTCCATTGCATGAGCCTTGAGACTCTTTGTCTGTTGCTAGTCAAATTGAAAAAAGACTAAGCAAATGATGTTGTAACAGAGTTAGCTCTCATGCGACAACAGTTATCAAGATATGATGCCGTCGTTACCTATCTCTTCTCTAGAGAAAGCTGTGCAATGATTGAGACTAAAACGCCACCCTTTATCCAACTTATTATGCCTTGATATGTGTAGCGTAGTAGAAAGATTTGTGCATTGTAGCTGGTAGAAATGCAGAGGTCGTTAAGCATTATTCTGTTCACGAGTCAACGACTTAATCTCAAGTGCCAAATAAACGGGGGTCCAAATAAACAAGGGGTTGGAAAAAATTCCAAAATTTAATAAGTGGGGGGTCAGAATTTGAAAAGGCTTTAAATTATTATACAAGGACGGAAAGAACAAAAATTATTTGTCATAAGGCATAAAACTAAAATATATAAAACAGTATGCTATTTTTCCATGAAAATTGGGCGTAGATAGTACTAACAATCAAAGGATTCTGAGTTCAACATTACTAACAGCTTTAAGTTTTAATTTACCTGACGTACTAAATGTTTTGATTTCGTCTTGGCTGGCCAGCCTCATCGTCTGATAGCCATATAGATAGTGTGATACAACAGACGCTTCAATTTTCGTGTTTGATAACATCCTTTGCTACAAAATATAAAAGTCACATAACTGCTGTGCTTTTCACTTTTGCAAACACAGGTGTTGCAAACTATTTTGTTTCTTTATTATCTAAATAAAGTACAACAGAGCTGCACAAGTTCATCTTTGATGCTCTCTGCTCTGTTCAGCTCTCTTGCTAAAGTTTGTTTAAATTCTAACTTACTAGCGACGAATATATCCTTACGATCGAACGGTAAACAAGCAAATTTAATACTGTGAAGAAAATTCTCTTGTGGTTGGCTGCTTGGAAAAATAAATGCGATTTTAGAATTATAGCCTTGATTGGAGCACTTTAATTGATTGAATTCTTTTTTACAGAATACTGTTGACTTTATTGAACAGGACATCCTGCCTACTCTAAACGGATTTATACACCCTTTCTTTGAAATATTCTTTGAGAAAAGTGCTATTAGTAAATATAATCCTCTGTGTTGCAAATTTGTCTAATGGAAACCACCGCTCAACACATTCCACATAGGTTGAGAACTGGTCTCCTGGTGGTGTATGGATGTGCTTCCAGCACAATTATATAGTGTTCAGCTGTTGAAATGGCATGTAAAGGAGCTATTAATTCTGCATGTTCTTAAAGCAAGTTAGAGTTTATTTGGTAATTTTTGCTAAACACTCCAAAGCTTTCTGCTTTACTTCCTCATTGAATATAAACTGCACTTTATTCAGGCTACAATAAAGACATTCAGAAAGCCTTGGTTATTCCCTATAAGAACTTCAGGAAAGATAAATTGGTAGGAGAAAGACATATGTTGGCTTTGTTGACAGCTGAGTTTAAAGTTTCAGCTGATAGCCAAAAAGAACTTGCTCTTATCAAAAGAATAAATGATTGATAGTGTCGTACAAACAAATCAAGAACTCACCTGGCTATTTAACAAACTCTAACAGGCTGAGTTTAAGTTCCTCATTGTATCTTAACTGTTCAGTAGCAAGAGCAGGACAATGTTGTAGACACACTATATCAATTGCATGTCCATCAAAACAAGTCGTGATATAAACAAGGCCAAAGCATCAATGTGTTTGTAGCGAGGCCCGACTTGTAACGTAGCAAAGAAATAATCGACGAACTGGTGTGCTGTTTTGACAATTTAATCTATTATTAATAAGCTTAAATTTCAAGAGAATACAAGAAAGGAATACGCACCACTGAGCAACCAGCCATAGCATTGATCACCATTTCTTCACTTAGCTGTCCAAGCTTAAAAATCCTCAAAATTGTTCACTTGTTTACAACCGAATATCTTTAAATGTCCTGTTGCTGCTATATTGCTCTCAGATTGTGTTTCACAAGCGAGAGTATAACTTGAAGACATTCAGGCACATTTCCATCACTACAAGTACATCATGGCCAAAGATGCCTTTTGAAAATATAAGAATATAAGCACAATGAATAGGAAGTTTACGATTCAAGTTTCTTGAGTTAGGTGACAGAGAAGAAGTGAAATGCTGAAGCAGTGTTTATAAAGTTTTGCATTTTTACAATTAAAAGTAATGAAGAGAGCTGCAAGTTAATGAACTAGGAATAATTACTATAATTTGAGAGGAGATCTGAAGCCTGTCATTCTTGCACCATACCTTTCAAGGTTCTTTCCACCAAGTATATTGCGTATGTCCTTCCAAATCTCCTCTGAGCGTCAATTTTATTGCTTAGAGAAAATAGCATTAAGAATGTTTTAAATTATATCTGACAGGAGTAATTCAAAATTTCAAGACAATTACGCTTAATACTCTGGTTTTCCTCTAGACTACACTTCCAAATCCTTTGCTCTTTTGTTATTTATATTTGCATAAACAGCTATTTCACAGGTGTCTGCGACTGGGCGATTGTTGCTGTTATTGACATACAGTTGCTATGAATAGGGCGCTGGCTTAGGTCTGCAAAACCTGAAAGCTAATTCATTATTCAAATTTATGTTTCAATACGCAATTGCTCTTCTCGACACCTTCATTATGGAGACTAAATTCGGCCACCTGATAATAGGTACAAGCTGTCTTCTCAAGTAAAATAAATCTTTAATTTTTGTATAAGTGCCACATGCAAACTTCGTAACTCTCGTCGAATCTCAAACAATGCATCCCCGTTCTTTTTATATCTGATACTAGGATTCATGATCTCAGTTTTAATGAAACCAGAAATAATGGAAACCAGCAAAGTCCCAAAGTTAAGTAAGAAAATGAAAATCTACGGTTCTTCTCTGGTCTCAAAAAACGAAATGATATTACTGGAAACATTATAGACAAGGCTTAGGACAGTGGTTCACAAAATTTTGAAATGCTTTACTAAGCGGTCCCTACAACATACTTTTTCTACTCACAGTCCTCTGGAGCAGGGGTTGGCGCTCATATGAGCCTGGGTGTATATAGTTTTACTGAGACATCCATAAATTTTGTAAGAAACTCAGCAAAGCATGTCCACTTGCTGCAGAGTTATCGTTCTTACTTCCTTATGAATGTTGGTAAATGAAGAAAAACATATGCCTGTAGTCAAGAGGAAAGAGGGGGTCTGGAGGCTGTTCCCCTAGAAAAATTCTCAAAGACATACCCTTTACTCTGGCTTAGAATGTACCTCCCAATATAGAGCTTGCTATGAGTGACCAGGAACTTGACAGTTCATGTTAGCCTTCTACAAAACAGAATGTGGAAGAAGTTACTTTGAACACACATCCTTGAATTTTACTTAGGCCTAGATCAAACGTCAAACTTGTTATGTGCTGAGCACAATGCATGAATTACGCATATGTGCGGCAAGACGTTTGATCTGAATACGCACATGAAAATATTTGGGTAGATAATGTAATATAATGATAAAAATACATTTATTTAAAGTTGGCTAGAAGGAAATAGCTAAAATTTAATACAAGCCAACTGATCTTCCTAGTTACAGAACAGCTTGTGGATCCCGTCCAATCTTTAATCTTGTTTTTAAACTGTCTGTCATTTTTGGCAGATTTAATCATGTCAGGGAGTGTGCTCCACAGCATGCTTCCTCTAAATTTCAGTGAATTTAATCCCTACCTCACTATTTTCGTACTTGGTAGTTGGATGAGATCTTTTATTCTAAGATTATAATTTGGGGCCTACGTTCAAAGGTATCCCACAGAAAGGAGGGGTTTTTAGAGGTTAAGCGTTTGTAGACCTCCAAGAGCACTGTTCATAGACTTCTTGTATACATTGTATACTCATCTCTCTTCTGAAGAAGCTCTTTAAAGGTAGACCCAGAATCGTCCAGTAGCACTCTCAGGGCATGTTTATGGAGTCTATTAATGTCTTTGTTTGATGATTTCCCACTAAACATCCAGATTAGTGGACAACAATCGAAATTGGATTGTAAAAAATTTAGAGCAATTCTAGAGAAAGCTCTGACTTTATTTGACATTTTTTACAGATTGATTGAACATGCTGGTTGAAGTTTAGCATAGAGTCAATTGTCACACTCAATAACTTTACGTTATCAGTCATCTGGACCACAATGCCATTTATATCAATACACTATTTAACGTCCTCTTTTAGACCTATGAACAGTAATTGAAATTTTTCTGGGTTTGCAACCATTTCGTTGTTTTCATACCAGCTAATTACAGCTTTCATGACACTCTCGATGCTTGAGGCGACGAAATCTACGTTTTGCCCACATGCATATATTGTATTATCGTCTGCAAATTGCATACCTTAGAGTGCTGTATCTCATAGAAGAATAGGCTGAATAGGAAGGGTCCTATAAAAGAGAGCAAATCCCTGTGGAACACCTGATTTAATTTCCTGCTATTCACTAAAGGAAGTGCTTATTTCTACCCTTTGCCTTCTTCCAACAAGGTAGCTATGCACAAGTTTTAGACTGTCTATGCTGAATCCGTAAGCTTCTATCTTAGCTAAAAGCAAGTAATGGGGTCAGTGGTGGTGCTACGGCGATGTGGGGGGTGCGACACCCCCACGGACTGAAAATCATGAATTTACTAGGCAGATTTGAGATTTTCAATATTTTACTGGGAAGACAAAATACCTATCCCACTGTGTGTTTGCTGTGGCCAACATCAAGGCCACAGTTGCTAGAGAAAGACACTATTTGCGTAAATTACAAAGGAAAGGTCAATTTACGTTATTTATGAGGTGTATCAATCTATGTAGTTGGACGTGCAGGTTGAACGTGGTTGAGCTAATATGTGGAAAGGAATATCTCCACTTGTTTCTTTCCTTATAATTAAGTGTTGATCTCACCCCATACCTCAGATTACTCAAAAACCTGAGAAGCAGATTTTTTGTATCATTTGCCCTCTCCTTAATTCGAATAATGCTAAGGTGCTTGCTATATCGCAAGATAGTGGTGTGAACTGGATGCTCTTGTGGGCCATCAATTGTCATACAGGGAGCCGTTTCGATTTTACGCGTAACTCTTATAGTTACAAAATTGGTGTTGAAGAACTCGCTAGCTTCCTCATCCTTAGAAAGCAACACCATCATCGAAGAGGGCAAGTAGATAATAATGCCTTAAAAATTTGCCAAACCTAAAGCATAAACTATTCCTTAATGTTTTTTTTGTCTAAAAACAGCACCAGTTCATAGTGCTTTATATGATTATTGAAAAACTTAAATGGCTCGACCCATTTGGTTCGATGTTTGATCAGTGTTTTGCTAGCATCGTGCCACAGCCGTCATGGCAAGCTAGATGTTTGACTTAGGCCTAAGACTGACTCCAAATTGCTCTCTTTCATATTCTCTTTTATTAAAAGATATGCATTCCATCGGCAATTTAATGTTATCCCTAAATTAGACATATGAAACAAATCTTTTCTATCCGGTAGTGATTGATATATTTTTACAAAAAAACAACAAATATTGTACCAACAACGTTTAAAATAATACGTTTGCCAAGTTGACGTGGCTTATAGGCTTGGGCTCAAAATGACCTATGTGAGTATACGAATGTGATCATTCAAATAGCAGGCTTCAACATCTTCTCGTGGTCCTCCCGAAGCGCTGGTTTGAAAACCACTGGTTAAGGAGAAAATCTTCTGAGTCCTTATATATGAATTCCTAGTCCTTTTTCTGTCGATTGTGCCTTTATTCCTTATCCCACCTCTGTCGCTAAATGTAACATTTCTGGGTTCTTTCATATGGATAAATATCAAGGCATTTGTGGGGCAAGGCCCGAGGGCCTAGCCCATGAGGAAATACAACAACCTGATCTGACTAGTATCTATTCCTTTAACCGACGAACTCCCTGATTACAATACGTTGCATCTTTTACTAACTAATGACACTAACACAGCACGCTTGCCGTTCTTAGCTTTTGGTACTCAAGAGATATGGGTGTCTTTTCACTCTCAATGTGTTTTTTATTAGCATTCTCCAAGAAGAGAGTCATTGCAAAAACAGATCCCGCATCATATTTCATACCCTCTCTTGTGCTCCCTCACTTTCTCAATAACGTTGTGATAACAGCCATATTATAAAAACCAAAAGATGCTGATGGCGGTCAGTGAGGAGATTGGCTTCAAAAGTAATGGCATGAGAAGCAAAACGTGTTAAATCTGCACTAATATAACTAAATCTTTCCATGTATTTTTTAACAAGAAGCTTCAACTTCTACTCAACCTTATATCTGTGAGACTATTCAGGCGCACAGCTCTGAGGGGGGAGGGGAATCCTGAAGTCTAGGCTACTGCTTTTCTGCTCAAAGAAGAGAATTTCTTTTTCTTGAAAAGTCATGAAATTTTCCAGATATAGGAATGGTGAAAAGACTATTCGCTGCATCATATCTTTGGTTAGTGATGCTCACTCTTCACTTTCATAATTCCCCTATCCTAACAGTTTACTTTTGTTGTAGAAAACTCAAGCCCTATCTATTAAATTTTGCCACACACTCCCCAAAGGAAATTTTCTTGGTTCATTTTCTCGGTGCAGCTTTTCTGAATTTCTGAGCACAGCAATTTTGAAGTGAGATTGGTGAGCATGAATTAGTACAAGAGTAGGGAAGGCTCTTTGAACACAGCTTCAAAAATTGACAAAGATTGTGCAAAGTCGTTGAAAAAATTTTGTTAAACAAAATGCATATGAAGGGAAGGGACCGCTCATTATTTATGACTCTGGTTGGGACCGAAGAAAAACAGGTTTGATAAATGATTTTCAGGCAGACTTCAGGTTTGGTATATCATTTATTTATTTCTCAAAGATTGGGTAGCATATTCTAAATAGCTTTACATTGGTTAGGTAATTATTTTTAAAGTGCACAAGTTGGGTGACAAAAAATTACCCAAATAAAATTTCTCTTCTCTCCCAAGAGAAATAAAGGGTATCTGGGGGCTTGACGTCAGACAAATTTTTACTCATACCCTCTAGAGTTAATACTTTCTAGAACGCTGGAAAACGCCCCCTTTTCAAATAAGATGGTATTCAGTGACGTAGTTGGCTCTTCGTAGCTGGGGGAGTGGTCTTGGATGGCAACTTTTTCCAAGGGGGGCAGGAAGCCTAAAATAGCAAGGAAAAACAACTAGCTCGAGTTAACTTAGTGGGCGGAATTGGCAAGGGAAGTTGATTTAGGGGCGCGATCCCCCCTCGCATACCCTCAGCTACGTGACTAATAGTATTGTGATCATTACCATAAGTCAAAGTTTGGAGAGTGTAGTAATGTCTAGAGAGCGAAAATGCAGAAAAATTAAGGAAACGTAAACAATGCTCGCATATTACATTTTCTCCGGAGCTGAAAATAGTACAAATTGAAGTTTCTGGGGGGCCTTGCCCCCAGACCATCCTCTTTAGTTACATACTTCACGTTTGATAGCAAAAGGAAGAAAACGAGATTCACTAAATTGATAAACATTGATGTCAGCCAAAGTCCATAGCAAGTTTCGGTTCACGTTTCTAACATTTCTGTGGTATTCTGAACTCGGCAACGACTCTTCGGTTGGGAAAAAAAGCTTAGAGCGTGTTAGAGTTTTTAATAGAATTTAAGTTTGCTTCTAACTCAAGTAACGTGCACTGGATGTCCTCTGAACCTAAAATGTATTAGAAAATTTATTTAGTTATGTATCTCGTCTTTCGCAGCCACCAAAGTGTTAGTAATTTGAACCGAATATGGCAACTGATTTTAGCCGATTCAATGTGTTCTAATTTAGGGCCTGTATACATCCTGTCAAGTCGTGGCGGGATAAGTTATCCCGTCACGACTTGACAGGATAGTTTCACATTCAACAGCGATGTTAGTTACAACTGGGAAAGGCGGGATATCCCACCTAGCCGGGACACTTTCCTACATGTATAAAGAAACAGGCGGGATATCCCGCCTTTCCAAGTTGTAACTGACATTGCTGTTCATGTGTATAACCCAAGCTCACCATCTACATCCCAAAATTGACGACAAGGAGCAAGTTGTACATGAGCACAGTGCTCGTGAGCAATTTTAGGCAGTTCTTCTTATGTAAATGCAAATAGACAAATGTCTCGTCTAGGCGAGATACCCCGGCTAGACGGGATTTCTCAGCTAGGCGGGCTCATGCATACAGGCCCAAGAAACGTCCCCACTAGACGAGATATCTAGGTTAAGCCGGATACCCCGACTAGGCGTAATCACGTCTACAGGCCCTAAATGAAACCCAAAGAAAATATACCGTAAATCCTCGAATTAGCTCATTTATTTTCGGATGTTTGCATGGGGGCTTACATTCGTAGGGGGCTAATTTGAGGGGATCGTTAAAAATCTCCTTGGTTGCTGGTTGTCGGGAATTGCGCGGCCGCACTTGCGTTTGCAGATTCATTTATCCATACATTCGATTTTTGCTAACACTGCGCCATTCATATATTGATCTCACTGCTAGTGAGATCAATGCGCCATTCATATATTGATCTCACTGATAGTGAGATCATGAATGTTACACATGCAAGCAAAAGGATGTTTTTTAAAGGACAGGAAAATTTTAGTTGATCAATGGCTGCTTTTTCTTTAATCGCTCTATGGAGCACTAACCAGACTCTCAAATAGGTACAGTCATGTGCTTGGATGGGGGCTTATTTAAGGGGGGATTATTAACAATTTGTAGCCCTAGAGTGGGGGTCTTTTTCGAGGGGAGGGGTTGCTCGAGGGGGGGTAATTCGAGGATTTACGGTGTCAGAAGATGAAACAGATCCTCTCGACCATGTAATAACTGGTGGCCAGTGAGTGTTCTTTGCTGAGCAGCCGAGGCCTAGCGGTGATGAACTCGACTTTGACCAACGTGGTTCTGGGTTCGAGACCCACCGCAGGACATTGGTGACATCAGGAAGGGCATTCTGTCCTAAATGCTTGTGCCAGAACTAAAGTCCTCTCAGAGGCACCCTCCAAGCCCCAAGGAGTTGGGGGAAACAGAGGCAAAATCGAGTGTCTTCTTTACTAACTCGTTTCCAAATCAAGGCTGAATAAAGTAATACCACAATGCACTGTTCTCCCAGCAACCTTTGTGATGAAAGTACGTTAGCCTTGCGTTGCAGTTAGCTCACATACTTTATTTGAAAACGAAGGAAAGGTGGAGGCGTCCTAGTTTGAAAAAAAACCCAAGAGGTTGAGTGGATAAGCCTACTTTTGAAGTGTTTCCAACTAAGAAAGACGTTGATTTTAGAAGGTAAGATGCTTCATTCTGAGTGGAAGGACCGCATTTTTAGGTTCGACGATGTCGTATCAGATGCATATACTGTTGGATTTCAAGAAAGTTCGCCTATGTACAACTTCTCACAACTTGAGGATTTATCTTTTGGTGTTTCACCAACGCACAGCTTGGATAGTGGTGTGGATAATATTGAAGAGTACTTGTTTGATTTTGAAAACAAATCATGCTTTTCAAACGATTTGTGGGAAGAAGAGCATTCAGATGATAACATGGTTGATGTAACAAATGATTTGTGTTCGCTTGGACTTCGCAAGGAAGATGAATCAAAAAGTAATCTCAGAATGATTAAAAAGAGCAAACTTGAAGAAACAATAGAGGAAGACCATTGCTACACAAGCAAAAGGTTTGGAAGTGATTCGTTAGATAGCAAAACAACTATTGATGTTTTAGAAGTGGGAATGCAATGTTGTCAAGATAACCAAGTTTTGCTCCATAAAGCCAACCAAATTGCAAGACAAGCCTCAGCAGAGAAAGAAAATAACAGATTCATGAAAAGTGGTTGTGAAGATCCATTGGAGGGGATGACTCTTAGAAGTACTTCTGACAGATGCAACAACAGAAATGCTGTAATGGCAAGATTGAACAGGGAGAGGAAAAAGAGATATGTTAGCAACTTGGAGTCAGAGGTTGGTACCCTCAGAAAGCAGAATACTTCATTGCTAGAAGAAAACCAGAATTTAAAAACCAATGTGTCAAAATGCAGAGAGGAATTGGCTTATCTAAGGAATGTCTTGGAAAACCAAAGCATGCTTTCATCTGTTATTCAGGCAGTTTCAGGTATTCCAGGGGTTAACCTCAAAGGAATTGCAAATGCTTCCAGTGGCAAAAGCAAGATTGAAGAGAAAACATCAACACCTCTTGATAAGGACACATATGCATGTGGTCACAAAAAACAGAAATTGCAGAATGAAGAGAATTATATTGGAAAAGATACCTCACAGTCCTTCAGTTCCAAACAAAGTGGAGTTTGTCTTCATGTACAGCAAGAAAATGTGTCCATACAATTTTGCCACTACTGCAGTGCCCATGCTACCTCGTAAAACTGAAGTACATTGGGCCTCAACTTATCATTAAGTATTCTTTTGCTTAAAACAAAAGCTACTTATATGAAAAAGGTTGTATTATAGATTTAATTTAAATCACAAGCTTGGACATTGATGCCTGAGCCATGGCTTTATGTGTTGTTAGATCACAGAACAAGGCTGATTCTGTTGGTAGTTTAATATCCACTTTGGTAGAGTAGTTTCTTGGCCTGCTTGTCATTTAGTTAGGCATTTGTATATATAATCTACCTTTCACAAGTTCAATATTAAGCCAAAAAATTATCAGATAGGTTACTAACATACACTGATCAGGCAGAGTAGTTCATGAAGTATGAAAGTGGCTATGGAAACTCAAGGTTGATTGACTATCAATATTTACAAGCAATTGACTTGAAGTGGACATGAAGCAAATGTGAAGATTGGACTAAACTTGGTGTTTTGACTATAACACTTAAGTGATTTCTTTGGAATACTTTTTGCATTTCATGTGTAGTACTTTAATACAGTGTACTTGGTTATTTTCTCTTGCTTTTCAGGTGCATTTGTTGAGTGCCAAGAGCATTGCAGCAATTGTTCTCTGTGCATATTCATACCTGGTAAGAAAGCATTAGATCCCATTATTTTGCAGTGAAACAAATATCAAGGTGTAATCTACTTTGGCTTTTCTCTCTACTATGTAGTTAGTCATAGCTAAATAAAGGATTTTTTCTACCTTTAGCTGATCATTAATGTTTCAGTGCTCATAGAAATGTAGCATACTATAGCTTATATCTTTTTGTTGTTGATCAAAAGAGCCATGACACTAGAAGAATGGAAGAGAAACTCCAGTAGTAGTGTTCAATTCAAGCTCTGGCAATTTTCTAAGTGCATGTGTCAGTTGTTTCATGTGAAAAACTTCTCAAGCCTCTGCTGCTTAGGGATATTAGACAGTTGGGTGCTTGCTTTGAGCATCTCAGTGTAGTTACGCTTGCTGATAGAGAGCCTATGTGCCTCCTTAGAATCATTTTCAATTTCCTTAAGTAATATAATTTGTAATAGTAATTCAGATATCTTTGTGGAGGATCATATAATTTGCAGAATTTCATGCCTGTGGATTTCTAAAAGTTTTTGTAGGAAAGTATGACTTCATTTCATTGTTGTGCAATTTTGCCATAAGAAATAGTTTGACAAGGATGATCTTATGTGTTTTGTTGGTAAGAAAGTAACTATTAGGGAGTCTTCTTCAATCTCCTTACTATCTATGGACTTTTGTCACAGTCAAGCTACATTCTCTTTAAAAGATACAAAAAGTCTCCTTTTCTCTACAACACTGAATAGGGTGTGTTGTGATTGGTTATACATAAGCAAAGTAGCTTTTGTGATAGTTGCCAAAAGTAAATAGAAGTGTTTCAGTTTGAAAGCACTTTTGATATTTGTTTCACTGTAGTCCCTCCCAATGGCCAGCTAGAATTTCACATCTAATTCAAAATTTTTTCTCTCCTGAAGTGTTACGGTTGGCAGTTCATTCTCCTTTGTATTCTTCACTTTGGAAACTAGCATCATAAAAGGTGGTAGTATTTACCTAGTATATTTTCTTCTAACAATGAATTGCTGTTGGCTTACTATAGTAAATGGCTGTATCTGGATCCATTCAATGGGTGGTTTTGTTTCTATTGATATTCTTTTTAATTTGAAAAAATTTCATGGACATCACAAAAGAAGTTCTGCTTTTTTACAATTGATGTTTCCTTTTTGCACTGAATAAATGGAGTGGTTGAAGCATGATATTTGTATGCATGTCCTATAACCAATGCCATTATATTATAGTGAAACATCAACAATTCATTTGCATTAAGAGTTCTGGAGATAATGTGATTATTCATTTATAGCAAGATATCATCAATTTTTTATTATCTAGAAAGTCTCTACTCTCTTGTGGATAATTCCTTTTAAGTCTTGGTAGAAATTGATATTGGTGCTGTTGGACCATTTTATTTTATTTTTGTTTAGCTTCCCTTAGTTTAAATGAAAGAGAAAAGATTCAAATGGGCCATAGAATGTTTACTTTTTGAGACTACTAATTAAAGAATTATTCTGAGATAGATGTAGGGGGTATAATGATAAAGCAATTCGATGTTTAGTGGCAACAGAGCACAAGAAATTTGACTATTTCATTACTTTATTAGCCACAATTAAGATGTTACCCACCATTGATTTGCCTGTACAGCTTTTGTAGATTTCAAGCTTCCTGTTTTACTATAGTATATAATCATAAACTAATTACATAAATAGCTGATTTTATTGCTATGCTGGAGGTTTGGTTGCTAATGGCTTTGGGAGTAAAGGGGCCAAGTCAGAAATGATAAAATATTGATTTATGATTTTAAATAGAAAATAATGCCTTTAGATTTTTATTAGCAGGTTTGGCTTTTGAAGATTTTTCCCTCAGTAGGTAAGTTTTGTGTGTCGGTAAGCAACTGAAGACAGTTATTCATGGAAGATTTGCAATGCGCTTTATGTTACATTGGGATTATCTGTGAGACCAAAGAGAAAGGAAAGCAGTGTGTTTGATGCAATCATAAATATAGCCTTCAATACTGGCTTCTTCTGATACACAAACATACACCATGAAAGCCAATGACATTGCAATGTAGTGAGGTAAGCTTCTGGCTTACATTGTGTGCACTAAAGTCCAGTATGCAAGGTATTGTACCAGACTATTGGCAGAAAGACTTACAATCACGGCTGCAACTGAGACCAGCTCTTACCATATTGTTGACAATGATTTTTTGTGCAACTGGTGTTTGTGATGAATTTGCACAAACAAGAATGAAAATGAAAATTTTGTGTGAGAAAACAATTGTTGGGTCCAATGTAGAAGATCCCAGCATATATAAAGTACAGTCAAATTGTAAATCAAAACAATTAATGACATTTCTCCAAAGGTGATCACAATAGCTCTTATCATTTGAATTGTTGAAAGGGAAGAGATTCATATGGAGACCATAATTTTGGCTTAGAAGAATTGGGCATGAATTTGATAACTTTGCAATGTAGCTCGCACCAGACTAAAACCATGGTTTATTACTCCTTGAGTGGTAAGTTACATACTGATGAAAATGAAACTGAAGAGATAAATTAAATTTGAGGAGTATTTCATGAAGGTGCAAGAATTAGGTTCATTGTATAGAGCAAACATTCATAAATTACTCTAGTTAGATTATGTGAATCACTTTGAGTATATGTAACCTGGTTGTAAGGAAGATTGTCATTTCATGCTGAGTTGTAAAGGGTTAAGTTGTAGTACTCCAATTATGACAGATTGTTCAGACATGCCTAATTGAAAGAAATATTTATCTTGGCTACAGTTGAAGTACCATGGGGAGAACATCTCCCTCTCCCTCCAGTTATCTTCAACATTGATTTTCTAATTTATTGAAATTGAAGAAACAACTGTTAGGGGTGAGATGAGGACTGTCCAGCAACACTTGATTCCTTTTAGTTGATACCAACCTCATTGTGACATCAGGCCTCATTAGAAGTGTTTTGTGCCTGCAAGCTCAGACCTAAGAAAAAATGTGCCTGCTGAAAAAAATAGAGTATAAAAGATGGTCATGTTCAGATTTGGGAGAAAAGTGCCTGCAGAAATTAAGCGTGGCATTTTGTGCCTGCAAATGGCACTCGCTGCTGGTATAGATTAAAGAGCTCAGATTGACATGCTCTTAATTATGTTTTTAGTACCCACAGTTGTACTGAGATAGAAAGATGGTCACTCCCTTTTATTTAGATGGGTGTTGTCATGTTATGGTGTAGAAGTTTAAAGGACATGAGCCAATAAAGTCCCTCTAGTCTGTGGTGGGACCTCCTTGAAGTCTTTATTGGGGAAAAATAACAAAAAAGTTGTGCTGGGGAGTCTTATACTCACTCTGTCCATGTTTCCTTGAGTTTAGTTCAATAAGACAATTCTTCATAGAGAGAAATGGTAGGCATGCCCTGCAGGCACCTAGTGGTGCTACAACTGCTTTGCCACATGTAATCAAGCATTTGAGTTATAGCAATGGAGAAGGGAACTGAAAATGCCGAGAGTTGGATATACTGAAGGACTCCAGCTGTGTTAGAAAGCAATTGGAGTAAAACAAACATGTGAGACCAGTTCAATAGACAGGTGCTTGGTGAAAAATTTGAAATGGAAAATAGAGGAAATAATGAGTCCCCTGTTTTTATTGATATTTTAAGGTTAGGTTTTGAATCTTACTTAGAATATCTTATTTGGCCTTTCTTTATTTCAATCATCTATATATCAGTTTAGTACTTTTTTGCCTGTTTCCTATTTTCAGAAATCTGCTTGTTGATATGCATAGGGACTGTTCATTTTTTACAAAGGGGTTGATACTGAAGAGAAATTGGTTGGGTGAAGTAAATTTTCTGATAAAATATGCTTGTGCAAATAAATGTTTGTACAATCTAAAGGTTGGGTGAGATGATTTTTCCATCAAGAAGGTATTTTTCTTTTGTACCAACCCCTGTGTAAGTAATGACAAGTCCTTAATTTTGAGTAGCATTGAGAGGCTAGATTGTGGTGCCTGTAAGGACATGCCAAATGCACTTACAGTTAGCATTTAAGCTACTGTAAATTCACTATTTAGCCCCCTGGGAGACTTATTGATTGCTAGCACTCTAGAGGGGGCTTGTAAGAGCAGAACTAAATGCATTTTTGTGTAAATTTCTCAATAGTAAACTACCTATTTGCTGTTTGATAACAGAGAACAATATTCTAAATCTTTAATTTGCATGTATTTTGCTCACAGGAGAACAGGAAAAATTGTGTAGTAACTTGATATAGAATGTTTTAATCTGCAGTAAGTCAATGAGTGACTTTGATTCTTGATAGGCTTAGAACTATTGTTCACAGAGCATGATCAAGCTTGTTTAGTTTATTCACTTCAATGAAGCTTGCTTACACTCGCTATTTTTAGGAGGGCTTAATAAGTTTCTTGGTCCATAGATGGGAGCTAAAGAGAGGCTTTACAGTAGTTGTTCTCAGCTGAGGTTCATTTGGACCCTATGCATCTATGAAATATGACCCAGGGTCCATAGACTAAGTACTGATTTACATTAACAGAAGTATAGAGAACATGAGTGGCCCCTTATTTTCTTTTTTATTTTTGTTCTACTATTCTACTTATCTATTTATTAAATTCTTGAAAATTTAGAAAGTGGAGAGAAGTATCTGAATAATTTTTATATTTATACCATTGGCCTGGCAATTCCAACTAAATTGGGCACATTGCCTATTATTAAATGTAATAGATTTTTGGTTCACGTTTGGGGCAAATTATAAATTCACATCCTCAAAGTTCTGGAAAAGTAGTACATGGAGGGAGGGCTGGAAAATCTCAAAAAGTGATAGTCAGGGAGACAAATATTCGGTACTCAAGAGTGAATCAACAGGTATCTGTAAATCAAACATCTTGAAATTATATGCAGGTTTGAACTTGAATATGACTATCATTAAAATGCTTAAGGTAAATTTACATAGAACATAGTTCTGTAGATAGCAATTTCCGTATGAAATTTTGTACAGATTTTTTGAAAATAGCCCCTGTATCCAGAGTCATAAAAGGCTGGCTTCGGGAAGTGTGAAAGTCTATTAGTACTTAGAGGCCTCAGAATCACCAAATCATGCGAAAAGAGAAGCCAATTCACCTGCAGAACGCCTTGCCATTAGCTTTGAAGCGGACACCAATATTATACCTTCTTCTAAAAAGCAATAATTTGAAGAAATATCTACCAACTGGGGTTAAAAACACATTTTGTACAAGAGTTTTATCGTACAGTTCCACACAAAAATGTACATTTCTAAAAAGATTTGTGCAGCTCTAATGAAAATGTCCAATGCAAAAGCTTATTATTTAGCAGTTCATTGGCGTAAGGAAGTGAATATCAGTAAAATTGGAAGATTTAGGTATGAAATGATAGGCTAAGTATAACTTGAAATCGAATTGTTGGAGATTGTAGCAGTTATCCATGAGCAAGGTAGCATAGTGGTTAGAGCCCATGCCTCCCATGCGGAAGGTCTACGGTTCGAGTCAGACTCGATGCCCTGACTGAACGCTCGCTCACTGTTCACCTAGCAGCAAATGGGAACACTGGGGAGATAAAGGCGGCGAGGAAAGGAACTGGCCACCCTACCTCACATGACTATGGCTCAGGATAACTGTCCTCTCTAACAGGCACTCGCCTACGTACGAAAGTATACGGGACTACCTTTACTTTAACAGTTATCTACCCCTTTTCGCTAAAAGCAGACAGCTTAATTCAATCTGCAAACAGAAGTTAATTCTTCAACGCAGCATCGCTGAGTTTTATGTGCAGTTCTAAGTGTTTCTTAAAAATACCCTGTTGTGTACGTTGAATGTGTCACGCCCTGTCTCTCGCGGCTTTCGTTTTGGAGACTAGTTCTCGGTTGATGGAAACTAAATTTCTGCACAAGTTTGCTTGTTTTATAAATCTTTTGCTAAAGCCAGTTTACAACTTTAGTTTCACCCTCTATTATATATTCACAAGGTATTTCCAATTCTTAACAAACCCGTTTAGTTACTTTTTGACAGTTACTTGAGAAGCAATTAAATTGTATTTTAATTTCAGTAACATTGTCACCCATACATTAAAATTTTTGGAAAATGCCCAACTGTTTTTCTTCACTTACCACAGCGAAGGCGCTTGTATCTTGCAGATTGTCAGGCTCTTAGATGCATGGAAGAGTTTGATCAATCGCTGGTTCCCATGATTTTAGGAGCACCAGTAAAATAATCCTAAGATATCTTCAGCAGATTTTTTATCATACTTGTTCACGCTAAAAAATGTCATGGTGTGAACTACCCTCCAAAATCAGTTCAATTTTCTCCAACCCCAACCATAATAATTAATAGCAAATTATTTTTGTCCCTTTTTGCAAATACGTCTAATAAGAACCCAAATACATGCTATTTCTGTATCAAAAAAGTGCAATATGCTATTTTATGAAAAAGCGAGGGGGCAGTGTCTTTTCATTTGGGAAGTTTCTTAACACAGTTGTTTGATATAGGAAATGCTAACATTTGGATGACCATGGCCCCCTTGAATCCTACATTGTTAGACATTGACTACCAACTTATAAACAAATCCAGTTCAATAACAATAAGACATATTTACAAATTGATAAAAAACTCTTATGGCAAAACCATGCTACAGGTATTATATATAAACCTCTCACTTTTAGATATCTCTACATCTACATATAGGTTACTTTTGTCGGTTTTCCATTGAGGAAATCAAGTAGCTAGCTTATATGGAATATTTGAAGAACTCGCTGCTTCCTCACTTCGAGTATTCACATGCACATGACGCAGTTAGAGGATACATTCTCTAATGCACTATGATTAATATTTCGTCTTAGGGCTTGCCATCCGCCTGATCCAGCTGCAACATGCTGAAAGTAGTTTTGGGTCAGTATACATAACTCTCCTTCAATGACATATGATAACTACTGGCATTTTACGGAACTAAAGGTAAATACGGACAACTGCAGAAGTTGCAACTCCACAAAGCAAAAACGTTACCAAAGCAACTTTTAAGAAAATATCCAGCTTTGAAAGATGAGGCGGTTGGTGAAAAAAGAACGTCTCAGAAACCTTGTCTTGATTAGCATGATCCACAGCATTTTTGGCTGCATTGTAAGATTCTAAAAGAAAGAATGCTTTTGTTGCAGTTGCCATAAATTTTGAATTAGTGAAATGGAAGGCAATAACAACCAAATACACACTTTTTATAAGATTACTCAATTTTTCGCTAAGACTATTTGCAGAAAGCACTATACAATTATAATAGTACAGTCTATAAGGCTTCTCAGACTCAGAATTGCTGAAATTTAGGAATAATTTAAGAATAATGCAAAGCCAAAGATCCATCAAGGTCCAAAGATCCACTTGGAATTTTTGTGTATTTCAGTTATAGTGCTGCTTGTAGATTAACTTTTGCAATAATAATAAACATTATATTTATTAAACTATTCTTTCATATCGAAGGTGCAACTATGTATGAAAATCAAAGGATTATATTCAAATCTTTATTGATATCTTACTTCATCATAATGCAAAATAAAAGAGGAGTAGAATAAATATAGTATTTATTCTTATTGCAAAAATTAATCTACAAGCAGAACTATAACTCAAATGCACAAAAATTCCAAGTCGTGATGGATGATCTTGAGCCTTGCATTATTCTTAAATTATTCTAAAATTTTAGCAATTCTGAATAGTCTTATAAACTTTATTTCTATAAAAATGTATAGTACTTTTTGCAATTTGTCACAAGAACAGTGTGTTTACTGAAGGAGATAGGAAACTTTGAAGCAGTCAACAACAAATATTCAAATTAGAGATACAATATCTCCTTTCAACTCAAATTAATATTCAACCAAGAACTACCTTTGTTTTCCCCGTCTCTGTTTTTAGCATTCCTGCTAGAAGGTGGAATTTTTGGCTCATGATTAAGACTTGTTTCAGTAATAAGGTAGACAGTTTCCGCCTGAGTATCATTTGAAGGATATTCCTCATTGGAGACATATCGAACTGAATTGCGATGTTCAGAATTCAAATTGTTTGCTTTCTCTCCACCATCAGATACCTGAGATTGGTGAAGATCTGAAGTTGATTCTGTCACAACACCAACATTTGCTCTGACCTTGGTAAGCAGATAGCAATAAAAACAGCATTAGTTACATCAATAATAAAAATACATTGTAGGAACTCAGTTACCTACTCAAAACAAAACTTCAAAAGCAAATAAACAGAATGTAGGTCGTGGGTTCGAGCACCGGCCGAGTCATACCAAAGACTATAAAAATAGTACTCACTGCATTCTCATCTGGCGCTCGACATATGAGAATGGAGTGGGAAGGTTAGACTCGCGGAGCTACCAGTGGACCAGCCCCCGCTGTTGCTTTCACTGCATTCGCAGACGCGTGGCCTAGGGCTATAGAAACGGAGATAAGCGCCGCCCTATGCACCATTGGGCGCGGGAAACGACTTTGACTTTTTTTAGTCATCCTCTATAAACATACACTGTTACGATAATCTCACTTTCTGACCTACACAAGGACTGCAAATTAAGGAACAACCAATAGGAATCAAAGATCTAACGCAAATAAAAATAAGAAAAACGTATGATTCTACCAACAGAAACCTCCATGATTTACACGATTTTTCATAAGAAACATGAGGCTGAGTTTCAAACTTGAAAAAAAACTGTTTTTACAGGAAATTTTTTATCAAACTAGAAAGAAAATAAAAACGACATCCATTACGTTCCTTACAAAACTTGAACATTTGTTTCTTACTTCACAGTTGCCTAATCTGGACTGTTATTACCATTGGAAGTCTTAGAATTTAAAAAACACTGCTTGAGGTTCCATTTGACGACATATTAAGAAACATCTAAGCCGAGACCAGAGAGTTTGTTTTTTACAAAAAGAACGTGTAGGCAATTACAGAAAACGCCCATATACCAATTTTGGCTAATGTTAGAAAGGGCAACCTCAATACTTATTTGATTATATCATAGTTAAGTGCCTCAGTCATGTCTCTACGAAAATCATTGGATGCTAATCTACCCATGGGATGGCCAAATGTTAAGACATGTGACTTCCCTACAGTCCTCGTGTGCTATACCCCTGAAGACAACAGCCAAATCAATAAGAAAGAACCTGTTCTGGCTGCTATAAAGCAATGCATAAATCAAATATATTTTTGGGAAATATATCAGTGCTCTCAATAAACACATAATGTGATATTAATATAAGCATACCGACTCTGAAACTTTCATCCAATCTGTCTTGTAGAGTAGTGTGAATAATTGAATGAGCTGGAATTGTAAATAAACAAAAATGCTTGTAAAAAGAGAGTGAGAATGGTTTCAAATTGGAACTATAATAAGCATATCAATTTAGCATATAATTGTTTTGCAACATAATAGGATAAAACATTTTCAAACTTTTGACAGTTATATGCTTATAACACAAAGTATGCCTTTTCATTGTAAGCTGACTAGAGAAATGATGAACACCTCATTTGCAGACTAAATTCATGAACTTTTTTTTGACTTCACGGTGACTGTGAGTATGTAATTTATGAGGCCAGCTCAAAAATCATGCTTAAAATTTAAGCAAAAGAATGTGAATTGCCATGAAATTAGTACAATATACTGTCGAGGGAGGCAATATGGAAGGGAAAATTACCAAAACTACACATACCTTAAACACGACATGAGAAAGTCAAAGCCTGAGATACTGTTGTACTTCAGAAATAGAGAAATGCAGATCTCAATGAAATCATTAAATTCGTCGCATAAGACACTCTACCTTTGCAATAGGCTATAAACCTTCCTTCTGTAGTCCCAAACAAATAGAACTAGACAAATAGCAAAGGCAAGAGTAAGTGGAATACCTGAAATGCAATTGCTATCAGAATGCCAATCCAAAATCCTATAAAATATAACGAAAATTGTGCTATGAAAAAGCAAAACGACAACTAAGGTATGCATGCAAGAGAAACATTTAGCTAGCATCACAGGTTCGCCAAAAACTGCCAACTAAGCTCTAAAACAATTTCAGACGAATATCTTTGAACTATAAATCTACGCTAAATTTAGTAACTTAATGCACAACAAGCTTGGTCATTGAAAACATGTAGATTTGCCTTCCCATCAATTGGCTCTTCTTATGAGACGTCTTCAGATCATGAGATTTCATTAACGTTGTACTCAAAATGAGAGTCCGAATTATAGGTGTGATCGGATTGGATCGGAGTGGGGATTTATAATCCAAGAAATGACATTTTTTTTGAAATCCGATCCGATCCCAGTGTCTGGTCTGCATTCGATCTTATCCGAAAATAATAATGGCTTATTTAAAGTTTGCAAAATAGCTTTACTGCTAATTTAAAACAGCTATATTAAGACTTAGTAGCTCGACATAGGCGTCAAATCTTGATTAGCTAGCAAAGGAATCACCATCGAAGGATTCTTGCCAATAATGTTGCGAGAATTCGTTCGAGGAGCATGTTTTGGCCGTAAATAGTGTACTTTCTTTGCATAAAAATTGACAACACATAGTTTCGAATAATTGAAAAATATTTGCAAGCATGCTCAAAAGGCTTCAATTCACATCTCCAGAAGGAGTAAAGGCGGATCTCCATTAGAGCGAACTCCAGCGAATTTTCCCAGCGATCGCTCAAAAAATTCGCTGGAATCAATATCATGCCTTCGCGCATTCGCTAGTGAACGAGTAGACATTCCTATATGGCGGAGAGGGATTGAGCTCGCCTTGCACTTTGCTTGCTTATAGCTTGAAATTATGGTCGGAATTAAAAAAAGGAAACAAATGTTGGGTTCGTCAGATATTTCGTGAACGCAAAGCCAAGGGTGAGTTCATCAATTGATTCTCTATCGCTATTTTCGAATACTGTCTTGCAAATTTGAGGATATGCTGAGCCTAGATTTCCCTTTTTCTTGGTTGAACGGCTAAAGCGAGCTGTGGATCATCCTCATAAAGCGAAATTGTTTAACGTATATCTGGTTCACTTTGAACCAAATGCTTTTCGTAGTCTGCCAAGCGTTAGGCCGCTACTTCCTAACTGTTGGGTTATGAAGCAGAGATAACTTTCCATTGTGTGATTTCATACCTACTGTGAGCGATCGCTGAAAAGTTCAACCAGGTTAAACTTCTGGGCGTTCGCCAGAGAACGCTTAATATGCCCATGAAAAATTGAAGTTCGCATGCTTAATCTCAGTTTTCGCCAGCGATCGCTGTAATTCATTTTAATGCAGATGGGCCTTAATTTTTATATCTTGCGCAGATCAAAGTTATTGACATTACAAGTAAAGATGGGTGGCTAGTGTCAAATAAGAACATATTGCGGTGCTATGTGACACCAATGTCAAATTGTATGGCTCCAATGGAAACCCATTTTAAATATGAGGCTTTCATGGCTCTCTCAGCTTAAACAGTTCCCGGCCCCTGGGCTACCAAAAATGCTTCAATATCCTAATATCTAAATGTTTCAAAATGCATCAACTGTTTTGGCAATAAATGCAGTGCTATACTAGTACGTGCTGTGTAAACAATTTGAACAATACGAACTAACATAAGTAACATAGCCCACAGAAACAAGACTACTACCAGTGGCGGTTCTACGCGGAGCTAGTGGCGGTTCTACGGGGGGGGGGCAGAGGGTTTCATACGATTTCATACTACTCATATTTATCTGTCATTCTGTCTGCTCTCCTTCATTTTTGCGCTTTTATTTACATAACTTATTAGTGCATAAAGGACCAACCTCTGTGCTCAAAAAGGGCGTTTTCCTAGGGTAAAAAGGGGGTGGTCAAAACAATTTTTGGGGCCTCGCTCCCAGACTCCCTTTCTACTACCTTACGCTCAGGGGCCATGGCCCTCCGGATTTTCAGGCTAGAACCCCCCCCGACTGCTACTGCGACAATAATAACAGGCTTCAGCTTGAGAAAAGTTTAAATACAAACTTGACCATATATGACGAATTTTTAAGGACAAGCACGTGCAGAGTTTGTTTGCTAATGCAATAAATAGCATTTACAATAGCACGGAGATAGTCTAGGAACATTGACCAAACTACCAGAATTGGTGACAAAGCAGGCTTTAAACATGTTTTGTACTTTAAATTCACTCATTTTCACGAAATTTAGCTCACACATGGTTATATGCACCTTTGTTCACTGCAAAAAGAATAAGTTCAGTAAGTGTGCATACACTGAAAAAACAAGATTAAGCAATACTGGCAAGCTACAAGCTGATAACTTCATGTAACAAAAGTGAGCTTAACTTACCAGGGACTCCAAGATGTGCTTTGAAAATCAACAGTAAAGAAGATGATATTCCAATGCATATAAATGATATAAAAGTGAAGATGGCTCCGTATTTCTGAAATCCAAGGCCTCTAACTGCACCCATGGTAACAACCTAAGTCAAAAATAACATAAGGCTCTTACACTTTGGGGTATAGGATAAATCAAATACCTAGTTTACACGATATCGGATTCAAATGATCCGATATGTTTTCCTAATGTATTTCTCTTCCGTCTACATGATGACGATGATGAATCCGTTATAAAACCAATACACACATGAATATGATACAGATTGAATATGGTACGTGTAGACGTATGAATCCGATATGATTTCATACCTGATTGACAATGAGGCGATACTTAACAATAGCTGTTTAAAACAAGAATAAACTCATTGTCGATTAGGTATGAAATCATATCGAATTCATGTGTCTACACGAGACCGCATTCATTCTGCATCGGATTCATGTGCGTATTGATTTTATATCGGATTCATCATCGTAATCGTGTAGATGGAAGGGCTATACCATAGAAATAAGAGGACTAGAATGAGCGGTCTATTGTTCCCCTTTTGTTTTGTGCATAATACACATGCAGAGCAAAGATGGTACCAACACGTTGGCAAAAGATGTGTGTAAACAAAGGACTCGCAGTGCAAAGAGTTTACACCGCTCCTCCTTTTTTGCTGCTGGATTGCAGTAAAGCAACAGAATATCGAGAACAAGTCATATTTTAGTAAGTAGTACCAAAAATATTTGAAATTAAATTATTTTCAACCATTTTTAGTTGATTTATTTACTGGTATCGACTTCAGAGCGTAGCAATGTAGGTCGAAGTTTATAGTATCAT
>OLMO02000006.1:6892039-6906000 GCA_900291935.2 Cassiopea xamachana | reverse complement strand
TAATGTATTTCTCTTCCGTCTACATGATGACGATGATGAATCCGTTATAAAACCAATACACACATGAATATGATACAGATTGAATAAAAGACTTAAAGTTTGTAGCTGTCACACGATCTCTGAAATAAATGCACGAAATTTGTGAAAACATTTCGAGAAAGCAAGGAAGACTGCTACGAAGCACTCTCCACTGTGACTTCTTGCAGTTTTCTTGCCAACGTGTTGGTACCATTTTGATTTCCCATAGTCATTACTCGTCACGTGACTAAGCACGCATTCTAGTCCTTCTAATTCTATGGGCTATACGCTACAAAAACATATCGGATTCACTTGAATCCGATATCATGTAGACGGCGTCAAAATCTAGAGAATAATGGTGACGGTTCTTCGAAACCTGTAGAGAAAGTAGTTGATTTGCATTGTCTAACACTATTGTTGCTTCCAATGAAAACTTTTTGAAACAATAGCATCCTAGGGTTGTAAATACCATTTGTGTACTAAACTTCACTTTGTGGTTTATTTCTATTGTTCTAAACCCGGGCAGCACTTTTTCTTGTAGGATGACAAAATAAAGCGTCCGGAGAGGGAACTAGTCAACAAACTGAAGTTATTACTTTTGACCATAGAACATTTCCAGCGCTTTTGCAAATAGATTGTTACAATATTTTAGGATTTTAGAAAATAGCGTTTACCTGCCAAGACTCAACGTGCAAAATTGACTTTGAAGAGAAAACATTAAATCTACTGTACATCATCCATCAAAAGAAAAAATATAACATCTTCAAAGTTGATAAATTTCATGCTCAAAGATACCTCCAAACAATCAACACTTCCCATAATTGAAATTAGATAGACTAATTTTGATGTCGCTTTAACAACAGACCTAAAAATAAGACAATGGTGTAATGAGGCCAGATTTCACTGATTCAAGCCTGTATAAGCCGGTAAATCTTAGGCTCAAAGTCAAGGACATTTAAGAATATTAAAGCTTAGCGAAAAAAAATATATTCTTATGAAAAAATATGTATCTCAAAGAACGACTTCAATACCAATCACAATAGAGAAAGTACAATTGTCATCTCTGCTCGCTGCTCTGGCAATGTCGATACATGCGTTAAAGATTTCATGAGTAAAATGCTATAAGCGATGCTCAGTATATTCGTCAAATGTCCTACCCCCCTTCCCTTCCACTGCTTACGGAGAAATATACCAAAGCTACAGAAAGAAGATAGCAAGTGGGGCATACTCCGAATTACAGTGAAGTGTAACGGAATGGAGGATAAATAGAAAATGCAGTTAATGTGTCCTTCAACAATTGAATAACATCTTAGCAATTACCTGTCAGATGTAAACATATAGACAATGTAATCTTGCAGTGCAATCAAGAGCAAACCAATGGACACGCTGAAAAAGACTAGAATAGAAAAGAACAAGCTAGGTGCAACCACTTTCGGCACATCCACTGTATAACAACAAAAGGGACGAAGGTAGTTTCATGCAATTTGGCATTCTTTTTTGATCTCTTCATTTAGGCCAGCGGTTTCCAAAGTTTTGCAGTTAGGGCCAAATACAGAACAATAGGCATCGGGATGGGTCACACACTATAAGTAGCACAGTGATACGTTGATACTGTGTGGACTTCTAGCTCGCCTACGTATATGATGTCAATAATATTGTCCTCAATGATAGCAGTGATGCTGTGCTTTGGATTTATCATTATTAGGCATTTCTGCAACGTTTGCAAAATAATGAAAATCTATACAGACATATATGATATTCAACTGCATTTTCAGACATTTATGGCGGACTGCAGTTGGCCCACGGGCCGTAGATTAGACACCCCTAATCCAGGCGATCACAAAAGTGAGGGAGCTGAGGAGCTCCTTTCCCTCTTCCCGGTGTTGCCGCTAAGCCTCCATGCAATGCTAAGTGGATCCTACACAAGCATTCTGTTGCTGTTGAAGAGCATGCGTGAACCATTTATGTTTTATAGCAAAAGAGAATCAAAAATCATTCAATGCCCGTACATCATTATATTTAATAAGCTATTGATAATTCAGACATAGTAAGTAATTAAACTAAAACAGACTACAGCGAATAACTTTAAAATGAAAATGCTCTTGCTTACCAGCTAGCTTCAAAGCAACCCTCATCGAAAGTTTTGCACGTTCTGGTTCTCCAGAGCCAATAAAATGGCCAACTCTAACCGCAGCTGTTATTGAGAAGCCAAAATTTATCTGAAAAATGACAGCATTTGAAAGCAATCACTAAACAAGCACTCTATTAAAATAACAATGGAATATACAGAATAACAGGCAGGCATTATTGAGCACTGAGCTTGAGTTCTGCACACTTTATAAAATGCAAAGTTACCGGAAGAGCAAGCTTGCACTATCAATCGGAACAAAATAAATGCCATGGAGACCATCATGACTTACTGTAGTCATTCAATTTGTTTCAAGCTCTGAATCTGATTTTTCAATACATCGAAAAACTAAGAGTCGATAAAACATAATGTAGTTGAAGATTTAGTTGAAAGTGAAAAAGCCAAAAAATAAATAAATTAAATATTAAGCTATGGAGAAATAAGGAAAAATTAAAAAATCCCGCAAGAAATCAACTGCAAAACCGTCAGTATCAACGGGCAATGGCTTTAACAACAATGACGAAAAGGATGCCTCAATAAGGCACAAACAGCCAATCATGCACAAAAGAGGAAAAGAAAGGAATGCAGAGAGATAAGGTTCTAGAAAGTGGGGAAGGGTAGATTGGACAGGACCAGGCAGGACCGAACCGGATCTGACACAAAAATCGACCACTGGAAGCAATAAATTAAACGTTGAATAGAATGTTCGTATATTGCTTACAAAATAAACTATGCCAGCAACACCACAGAGAACAATTTGTACTGCTTGCTCCAGACTTCCAATTATTCCTGTAACGCAAAACACAACAACCAATCAGGAACGGTGTGCAACAATTTGGAAAATAAATATCAGAACGACAATACAAAATATAATTTCAAAATCAAAAAGTACCACATCAAGTAATTGTAGGTGATTTCATCTAGTCTCACTGCGACTATTAGATACTACATAACCATGGGAATACCGAAGTATGGGGTGGTAGGGATGCTACACCCTTAACTTTTACCGAAACCATCGGTAATCAATTGGTCTGTCGGTAAAAGCTGGCGTTCTAATGTTCTCTTGTAGGTAGTACTTGGAGATTTAGCAGCCTGTATACAAATTTCTTTCGCTACACCCCCCTCCTCAACTGTTTTTCGTTACACTACGGTACGTAGCGGACTAGTAGGCAATCACTGTTTGGTCCAACGTGTCGCATTACATAACTGCTGATGTATATAGAAAATTGACTGATAAAATTTAAGACCTTCCGTTGTGATTATTGCTCAAAAAAACTCTATTGTCTACAAGCTCAAATCAGTCTGAAGCTGAATTAGTCTGGCAGGGAGGCTGCTGATTCCTGACTGTCAAAGAAGGAGTTAATCTGCTTTTAATTCTAAAAGGCGTATGGCACAGGTTGTAAAAAGATAATATTAGTTACGAAAGCTTGAGACTCACCTAACGCAATAGTACCAATTTCAAAGCATGTCCACACACAAATAGTTAATACCATAGAAGAAACACTCAGGGATATAAAGGATCTCCATTCACAAAAACATTCATATGACCATCCTAAAGATGAGAAAATAATTCAGAAATGATTTTGGTAGTATTTCATCATAAATCATTATGAGAGGATCATCAAAGGCATTAAGACTATTGCAAGGTATTTGCCAAATCCCTGATTTCTACCCTGTTTTCCTTGATTCAATATAGGTCCTGACCAAATTCTACACACTGCGCTCATCACAATATAAGACTATTTAAGCAAACTTTCGCATAGTTGGGCGAAGTGTGCTCTACTTCCATCATAGAAAAGGTAAACCAACAACTTCTGTTGCTGCGCAGGAGATGCAAACAGGAAATTTCAAAGAAAAGCTTTCGTTTCCAAATTAGTTCTGCTCTCATTATTTGAAAGACGACCGTTTTATTAAGTACGCTAGATTGCATCGAAATTGCACGCGGACAGGTGTTTTTGACAGAGAGATATTTTGCCATAAACGTGGGTTTAGAGACTTGATAATAGTTTGCTTACACGTGTTTTTAATAAGAAAAAAGTTTATAAGAAAATGAGGCTCAAATGGTCAAATCTTAAGAAAATCGTAAGAAAATCACGAGCCTCAATTTCCAAAATTTAATGTTGTTATTGGTCACAAATCGACATTTCGTCATTATTGCATTCAAAATGTTAAAGATAGAGTTCAAATTCAAGTATACAATATTAATAACGAAAGTGTAAGCCATTTCAGCCAGTTTATTTCAGTAAAAGTTAAGAAAAATTTAAGAAAATTTCAGGCTCAATTTCAGGAAAAGCTAAGAAAATTGAGGCTCAGGTAAAATAATGGCTTTCTTATAAAAAAACATGTAGGCTTATAGTTGTTCGACCAATATCGTAAGTATAACCTTTTGAGTTAAATGTTTGTTTATCGATTTATTGTTTGTTTATTACGCTTCTTCATTGGTAAGCATTCCTTGTATTTTTGCAAGCTTTTGTTATTCATTTTAGCAAAAAACCACTACACACTCACGCTTATAAGAATATTCATTCAAATATTAATATTTTCACGAGTTGGTGAATATTCGAACTCGTCGAATTACTACTTTGTCTTATGCGGTTTGGCGCTACATCAACTTTATTAAGCGCTTAATTTGTGTTCTCGCAAGTTTTTTAAGGATGTGTATTAGGAAATCGATTGGTTGAGGATATAAAGATGAACATTTCCCCTGATATTTACCTGATTGCCTCCAGCATTTGCCGAATTCCCTCATTTTCCCTTGATATTTTTCAAGTACAATCTATCTACTTGGTTTTTCTATGATTTCTCTGAATTCCCTGGTTTGGAAGACGCCCTGTACTCTGCTATTCATTAATTGGATAATAAAGGTAAAGGTACGATCTCGTAGACTTTCGTACTTAGGAGCGTGCCATTTGGATAGGAAACTTATCCTTAGCATTCGGCACGTGAGGTAGGGTGGCCAGTTCTTTTCATCGCCGTCTTTATCTCTCCACTCTTGCAAATAAGTACCCATTTGGGTAGAAAGATGGTGGGGATATATCCCCTGATTAATGAAGAAAGGATAACATAGTACTCATAAGCAAAATCGAGCAGTGCATTTAAGTCCAAATAACATTAGATTCCAGCGAAATTCTTAAACGCCTACGGATAAGAGGACAATGGAAAAAGATCGCTTTTGAAGAGGGTCTTCTGTATATTTTGTTCTAAGCCACAAAAATAGAGCGGCGTAGGAAACGTCAAGGCAATCTGCAGAACATATTCATGGAGTGAAAGGGGAACGGTAGAAAGGGTTTAGAATGACTCATAGTATGCAAAAGAAGTTGACAGACTATATAGGCAGAGATAGAGGCTCAAAAATATTTCAATTTCTGTCTCAGAATCATGCTATAGCCATCCATGCCACACCACAGCAGAGAAATCTAGTCACCATGGACCATAGAATATGATGAAGACCTTATTGCTGCAAGATCTTTGAGGGCAATAGCATGGGCTACACTCTACGGATGAGAAAGGACTGAGCTTCTAAGAAGCAATTTGAAATATCAGGATTGAAGTGAAGATAGGATTACGCTGCAATGAAGGTGTATGGAAAATTACATTATGTAGACATAGATATGAGTTGATGGTCGATTGAGATTACAAGATACCTACCATACCAAGTGTCATTGTAAAATTTCTTCCAAAATATGAAAATTAGTAATACCACACTGTATATTAGGTATGAAACGTCGACAGCAAGCACGCCACCACTACATTAAAAAATGAGAGCAAGAACATAAGTAGCTTCATTTGACACAATGCTTAAACAGCAATAAATACAAAAACTTGAATGCGGTAATGTGCAAGATCCAACGAGCATCAGCAATTGTTGTAGCCATTCGTTTACAATACACGTTATTTTAATAAGAAAACCATCATTTTGCCTGAGCCTCAAGTTTCTTAACTTTCCCCGAAATTGAGCCTGAGATCTTCTTAAAATTTTCTAAACTTTTAATGAAATAAACTGGCTAAAATGGGGTACATTTTACTTGTATATTTTGTATGATCGAATTTGAATGCCACCTTTAACATTTTGAATGTAATAATGACGCAATATCGATTTTTGGCCAACAAAAACATTTAATTTTGGAAACTCAGCCTTGTGATTTTCTAAAGATCTTTAGATTTTGACCATTTGAACCTTATTTCTTATAAACTTTCTTCTTATAAAAAAATATGTATAACCACACTTACACAACTCCCAAATCGCAGACATACACAAAAACATAACAGCATATTCCATTTACAATGAAAGCAGCAAATGCGCTATAGGTTGATGGGTAGACTATGTTCTATGAAAAGGAAAGAAATGTACTATATGACTGACATGCAAAAATGACATCACTTCAAATTTCAAAGTCAAGCATATTTTAACAAATATCGTGAAATAAACACTGCATTTTATTGTAAATTTTCACAATTCAACCACACCTACACGGTTCCCAAATCGCAGACATACATAAAAACATAGCAGCATATTCCATTTACAATGAAAGCAGCAAATGCGCTATAGACTGATGGGTAGACTATGTTCTATGAAAATAAGATGAGAAGAACTATAAGCTGCTTGTTCGTGGCAAAATGACATTCGCATAGCACGCGATGTAGTCTTCTAACAAAACTAGCGGGAAATAACAACTTATCTAAACAAACATACTATACTGGACTGAAAGCGAGTGGCCAAGCGGCCCAGCCATTCCATTAGCTTAGCTGAAGTTAAGCACGGCTATGTACGGTCAGAAACTGGATGGGCGACCTCCAGATGAACGACCAAAACATCTCACTTCGCCGTCCTTCGGAAGGGACGTTAAACTAGGGGTTCCATGCCTGGACTCGGCATGCATATTAGGCCTAAATTAGCTGAATAAGCTACAACACTCGCCAAAAGTCCTGGGACACTTTGCATATTTTTAATCTGGACGGAGCATTCACCCCCCTCCTCCCCCTAAACAATGTTGGTTATTGAGAGAAGTACATCCGGTAACGGAAAAATTTTTCGTGCACAATAACGCCAAGTGTCTCAGGAACAGACCAACATTGTTTTAGGGGGAAGGGGGTTTGCATCAAGGCGTGATAGTTGAAATGCTGAGAAAGCTATGGTTTTTCATAATTTTTTGAAAATGCCCCAGGGGCTTTTGGCAAGTATTGTATAACAGCCTACTCAAAATAAAGTAAACAAGAACAACAACAAAAAAGCGTCTATATAATAAAAAACAGAGAATGGTGCATATAATGTAGACAATGTGTAGGAAAAAGAGTGAACTTGAAGCACAAAAATAAAAAACTTCAATCATTAGTAATTCTAAAACAACTAAAACGAGTTCACAAACATTGTAAAGCCATACCTGACATGCTAGATATCTTAACAGCAAATTAAATAGAACAAAAAACTGAAAAGGAAAAGAAGCATTGTCAAGTGAAAATTTTCGCAGCAATAACATGAAAAATAATTGAGCCTACTATAATACCAGATCCGATTAGAAAAATCAAAATTGAAAGGAAATATCGCTGAAGCTAGAAATATGTTCCTCTTCTTTAGTCAGTGCCATCCTGTGGCCACTCTTGCTTTGATTTCGACAGAAATATTCTCGAATACATCACGAGCGGGACAAAGATGTACGGTCCTACCTCGTTTCTTGCACATGCAGTAGCAATGCGTTTTAGTCGGATTTTGCATAAATCTGACGCAAGGTGTCCACTGAGTTAAAGTTGAAATTCCAGCCAATATTTCAGAAAAAAGTGGCCTTTTTCCAGCCTTTTGGGCAGAAAAAGCACATGATTTTCCACCCATACCATGAATTTTGATATGAAATTCCAGTCATTGAAAATGCTGTCCGACTATTGTCACAAAGTATTGAGTGACCTTAAAATTTCCAATAAATTGGAATTTCCTATATAAATTCAATGTCTTCTAGCAAACGACCCCCGGAGGGTAAGGATTACCAACCAGCCCTGTAAAAATATAGGGAACACTTCCAATCCTGGATCGACTTGGTGAAAAAAGATCTGTCCTACATGATATCGAACAATCTTTTCTTCTTCAATATTATTTCTCGACAAGATCATTTTTCGTCTAATAATGCAGTTGATTACGATAAGGCCTAAAAATAAAATTTCAGCTTTTTCAGCAAAAGCAGGAGAAAAACCTTTGTTTTTCCAGCTTTTCTAGTCAAACTCTGAAAAAAGGCTCATTTTGCAGCTTTTCCAGCATTTCCAGCTTTCCAGCCGGAGTGGACATCCTGCGACGGTTTACTTAGTCTGATGAGATCTGACATACGTCAATTTGAATGTATATGAATAAAAACATAAGGATTGTATGGGGGGTGAGACACCCCTCCTAATCTTTAAAATTTGCCATTTCACAGAGCAATATATTTTGACAGGGCAACCTACTGGATGCAGGACTATTTGATCAACCACTGCTACCAAAACAAAAAACGCCACAAACAAACTGTTCAAAGGGGAACCCTCTGACACCCCTAAATTTACTGAAGTTACGTCCTTGGGTCTATCTATAGTAAGAAAGTATAGCTTAAATATAATTAAAGATGTATCAGCAAAATAGAAAGATCTGTTCAGGGTTCCCTTCAATAAATACACTCACAAATATTCCAGGGATAAACCAAAGGGTATATTGACCAGCCAACCTAAAAATATATACATTGTTAATAAACATATTTAATAGACAAATGGATAATAGATAAATTTAATGGACACGTCCAATACAATAGACACATTCTCAAAAATGACAATATCTAGAAAAAGGCAAACATGGAGTGGACTATATCCAGCGACAGACAAACATGGGATCTTTCTATCATTGTTGACTGAAAAACATCAGAACTACTTAGGCCTGAAGACATATCAAAACAGGAATAACGAACAGGTCTTCTTATATTCATGGACGTAGGACCTGGAAGCACAGGGGGCATGTGCCCCCACTTTTTCAAAAATTTGTATGTAGAGTGCCCCTCTTAAGGCTACATAGTTGCCCTTTTTTACTTTTGAGGGTGCCCCCTGAATTCATGTGCCCCTCTCACTTTTTAAATGTTTCCTACGTCCTTGAACGTATTCATACCAATACGTTATTGTAGTTATAAAATGATCAAGCGACTGCATAAAACAAGAAATATGGGAATTCTTTGCAAAAATAATGTATAATGTGTTTGTTTTTTTGTTGTCTCTTTATTTTTCAGTCCCCCCCCCCAATTTTTCAAAAAATTTGTATGGAAAGTGCCCCTTATCAGCTTACATAGCGCCATTTTTTGCATGTGAGGGCCCCCCTGAATGAATGTGTCCCCACTTTTTGAATGCTTCCAACGTCCCTGATTTTAATATATCTCCAATAATTAATTTTTACCACGTCAGGTTGGCAAACAATATTTATTGCTTATACTAATACTTTCTATGTGCTTAAATATTATAAAACCAAATGCAACGTTTTCTTGGAGGCAATGACTTTTCAACATGTTACTTTGTGAATGACGCTTCTGCAAAAACAGGGCTGCACCTAATGTAAACATAATCTCACTTTGTATCGAAATGCCCAGCTACTAAAACCAAAAGTTACTACACTTACATTGCAACTTCTCTCTCTTGCCCCAAATGCAATAAAATTTTATCAACATTGATCCACAAAGCGCATGAGGGCAAAACAGCAATAGTAGTTATAATGGATGCTCTTTGTAATATGATGCCATATCTTCTCATCTGCTTTGCTCCATATGCTTGGGAGAAGTATGTTTCACAAACTGATGTTATACCAACAACATAAGCATTCCCAGTCACGTTGCAAATGGACAACCCAAGTCCCGCAGATGCCAATGGTATCTTTCCTTTCTGTCCCACAACAAATAGCATTGTGAGTGGGATGATAAATCCAAAGAAGGAATTGGCACAAATACCCCAGGCTAATTTCACTTGTTCCTTGACTTCTGATTTGAAATGCTGAGGAAACAGTCTCTTTTTTGTCCGATAACAGCAGTCATAGAAGAAGGATTCTGACTTGTCTTCATCACTAACTGAAATAATAAAATGAGCATTCAGCGGAAAAGATAACATTCTGGAAAGAATCTGAATTTCTTTAAAACATTCATCATAGCAGAGAATCGCTTCACCGCCAATTTGACGAGATATATCTACTCTTTTAATTAAGGCTTCCAATCTTCAAGATCTTGTGAACCACAGCTAACTTTATTGAACGGTGGAAAGCAATAGCTACCCTCCTGGGACATCATTCAGACCAATGCCAATTTTCCATTTCTCAAATTTGAGCCAAATATGGTAATTTGGGTCCAGTCTGTAAAGGGTATATTTCTCGTTTTACAATGTTTTCATGGGAAGAGTATAGACAGGACATATAGCCTGACAATCTAACATTCAGCCTAATTTTTGTTTTCTCGACAGATTCTTGCAGAGGAAGGCTTTGGCTTTCAAAATCTACCAGGTGAATTTTGGAAATGCATAAACTTCATATGATTGACAACGTCACTTGGCAGTAAAACACGAGACAAAATTCTCAGTAGCTCTTAACTGGTGGAGAATTAAGAATTATATAAAGCAGTCGATTTATTAGAAAGTTGCGGTTTACTTAGTATTTCTACCTTCTGTCCTACATTTCTACACATCAAGGCCTGAATAAAGAGTACAATTGTCACAATTTGTACAGTTGTAAAGCAAAACTGTTCATTTTGTACTTGACGAACACATGCTCTTGTATATGGGTTACAAATAGGGCACATTTACTTATCGAATCCCTCAAAAATAGAGCATCTCTGCTTACCGTATACTTTGAAGAATCATTCTTTGTCAAATGGACGGGCGGGGATTTAAAATTGATTTCTGCGGATCATAGCCCCCAACCCACTCTGTTCCTCAGGTCAAAATCTTTGCTGCTGACTAACATCTAGAAAGGGTTTCCGTTTGATAACTGTAAGATAACATTTAGGCTTAGACGCAGATTGTTTTTGAAAATGCCTGATATGTGGATGCATTTTTTTGTAAACGGATGAAGACCATATAGCTTTAAAAATTTTTGGATATGTGTGAATGTAGCCTGAGACTGAATAGATTTGTACCATTATTCGTGCTTGGCAGCTCTGTGTCTGTTGTAGCCTCCCCTAGTCCCACACACCTTTCCAAAATCAATTCCACAACTATAAGGAAAAACGAGTCTACATCGTGGACGTAGGAACCGTGGGAGCATATGAAACAAGAGTCCTTCCTAATCTTCACAAATAAATATGCAACGCGCTCCCTCCTGAATGGGCGTGCCCCTACATTTTGAAGGCCCTCTACGCTTCTGATCTAGATTTAACCCCAGTATGCCCAGCTTTCTATTGTCCCTAGCGATTAAACAGTTCCCTCTACTTTGAGCAAAGGAAAACAAGCCTGAGAAATATCCTAAATCCCAGTGGCGTATCAGAGACACTCGGGGGACGTAAGAATTAACCGAGATTGAGGCGTCATCAGGGACGTCGCTAGAACCCTTTGGTTGGGGAGGTGCTAGGATGAATTAACTTGAATTTACCTAGTTTTTAAGCTGTTCTATTGTCACCAATCACTTTTCATTCGAACATGCGCTAGGGGCAGTAGAGCAAGCATGGCTATTGAAAACTTTCAATTTGATAGACAGTCTTTCGTATCCAGTGTCTCTTATTGGGCCCACCAAGGTTGGACCCGGAGAAAAAAGTTTCAAAATAAAGGTTCTCAGAAAGCTGGAAAATATTATTTTCCAAATACACTATTTCATGTGAGAGCCGTTTTACTAATCTTTAATGAGAATTTACAGAAAGTGCGATAGACATTCTTTCGTATCTAGAGTCTATTGTAAATCACACCATGGTTGGGCCCGGAGGAAAGATTTTCAAAAAAAAGTTGTGAGAAGGCTGGAAAATGGTAATTTGAGGTAAGTTTTTGCAAATAAAGTAATTTTGGTGGAAAATTACGAACAAGTTAAGAACAAAGTTGAGCCTGAAGCTTTGCCGTAAAATTTCTGGAAAACCATGCAGAGGCTTTCCATTAACAACTGCACAAGAAACGTCTTTCTTTGTTAAATTGGGGATAATTGATAGCCTTGACAATTTTTCTTTGATTTTCACAAATAATTTTTTCTTAGCAAAACTAGATACTGTGCTAGCATTGTCTATTCATAACTGTTACAAAGCTTCCAGAAATGATAGCAATCTAGCTCCACAGAGGTTTTTGCCCCCACCCCACCCTTCTGACTCCTCCCTATCTTTACTTCTGATATGCACCCTGCCAGTGGCATAATGCATGATGTGCACCTTTAAGCCAAAAACTAAGGGTGCCCAAATATAAGGTCCCCAATGGTGCCCCCTAGAATTTCTTGAAAGGGTGGGCTTTACATGTTGTTGTATTATATTTCTTATGGTTGTTCAGGAAAGCCTCAAAGAGTGAGTACTTACAACTTAGGCTCTAAAGCTTGACTCAAATTCATAGGGCTTTCATAGGCCCCAAAATACTGCTTTCACTAAGGTTCCTACACTGATAAGTTATACCAATGCATTCTGCTGAAGTGGCAACATAATAGATTATACAATAGTATAAGTTTCTAACACAAACAGAACTTAGATTATCTCCACAACAGCAGATTACTAAACCATGAAGCCACCTCTTTACAACCAAGCTGATAAGATTCTTGGGAAGAGCCTTTAGAAAAGGGTGTGTGATGGAGTATACCAGGGGTGGCCAAACCATGGCTCTCAAGCTGCATGGGGCTCTTTGCTTGGTTCATCTGGCTCTTCCACTCATATTGAAGTGTGTTACTTAAATCTTTTTACATCACTCGAGTTTAATAAGATCTTTCTGTGTGAGAGGAAAGGATGGTGGTGAGGTTAATGTATCCCCATGAGTTTGATATGACTCTTTGTGGTATCACAGTAAATAATGTGGCTCTTAGCTTCTCATATCTGTGGCAAAAACAAAACTATTTTGTGAATTTAAGGGCCTGATCACACAACTACTTATTTGAAGTCTCTATTTAACCCAAATCAACACAGTGTACTGTTCATAGTTGCTAACAGAATAGGTCTGCTTGCTTGGTTAGGACTCCATTGAGACATTCTAGCACATTCTAGTAGTCCTGTGCTTATGATGACAGGAACTCCAAGCAAAACACTCTTGAATTATGAGTCATGGTCATATAATTTGAGAGCCAAAGTGCTTAGCATGTTTATGTATAGTAGTATACACTGTTTTGTTACACATTGTTTGAGAATTTTGTATGCATCTATATTTGTTTTCATCATCTATAATGGTTTTATCACAACACAAAAAAGAAAGATAGGCAATTACCTTCAGTGCATTCCATAGTTGAGTAACTTTTGACAGCAGAACTTTCTGGCAAACAAGATGCTTTCTCTGCTTCTGCAGAATTAACAGAAATTTTACTGAATAAAGCATCTCCTAATAAACAATCAAATTGCATGCAAATGTGAGCTAAGAAAAACACTGACATTTATGAGTGAGCACACATTAGAAGCTACATAACTGATACAAACTGACTAATACGTCACTAAAGCAGACCTTCCAACTCTCATGGTTTAGCAGTGAGAGTACATTTTGGAATGATTAAAAGCCCCTCTACTTCCTCATGAATTATGAACAATTCCCAGATCACTGGAAATTTCTCCAATATCTGAATATACAAAGCAAGGTCTCCCCTGAATTTCTTTTGTCATGCCACACAGTAAGATATACAAAAGATGTTTATTATTATATATATATATATATATATATATATATATATATATATATA
>OLMO02000006.1:6871069-6891970 GCA_900291935.2 Cassiopea xamachana | reverse complement strand
ATATATATATATATATATATATATATATATATATATATATATGAACTCATAAGTTAGTGACTAACCAGGATTTCTCCTTTCTAGGCACAAACTGTAGCATGTGTAATCAATCAGAAAAATTTATATAAACATATACATGCATTTCAGTCAATTACATTACTGATGAATATAATCTGGATATCTAACACAAAATTCTTTGTTTTTGAACACTTTGTAACAACCAAATACAGCATTTGAGAGGGGGCAAACCTATTGATTTGATAAAATGGCATATTCTTGACTACATGTCCTCTAAAATAGTACCAGATGACTGTGCACTTCACCCCCTTGGTGCTTACCTCTGGAAAGATTGCTCACAGGTTTGAATCTCAAGGTTTTTCCATGTAAATGTTTTAGACTTCAAGGTTTTGGATATTCAGATGTTGGAAGGTATACTAAAATGAGATTTTGCATATCTAGCTTGGCTGATGAGCACCCATGTTTGGACTTACATTAAAAAAATATGCATGTAATCAGCTACTCAATCCTTAAGTGAATATAATTTATACTTTGCCAAAAAGAAGAAAAACTTGTCTATCCATCATAGCAAATGCTCTGAATGTCTTGAATGGATATCTTAAAAAAAACATGACATTTCAGTATTCTATAAAACTGTGTGGTGGGATACTTACATGTATAAAATAGTATGGGGGCAAAATCTATTTATAGAGTACATTTAATTGGTGCTATATCAAATAAAAACCTTTGTATTCAAGGAATACTTGACTCAAAAGGGAACATCTTACCCATTCTCCACCAGAACAGGGAGGCCTCTGCTTCCCCTACCCCTGCATCTCTCTCTCCCTCACTCCCCCCCCTCTCTCTCTCTCTCTCTCTTCTACACCTCTGTGGAAGAGTGTTGCTTAAAGCTTTGTTGAGAAATCATCAATCAATTTAATTCATCAGCAATGTTTCCTAACTCTTCAGCAACTGAACCTTTCTAGGTTTTTCAGCATATTATGTTTTGGTCCAGTTATAGACAGATTTACTGGGAATGTAGGGGGGTTATACAACCTCCAATATTGTTGTACTGCACTATCTTTGCACTATCCAGTACACTCTGCAACAGGCTCATACCATTAGATACACCTCAAATATTAACTGTTTTTTGTATTGATAGGATTGCTTTTATGAAGGTGTGGTGACCAAAATCCCCAACAATAATCTGTATGCATCCTACTGTCTAGTGTGGACAGGGATACCAGAACATGGGGGCAAAGGGGGTGCTACAAAATGCAACAATGTTTGTGAAAAGTAGCCCACAAGTTAAACTTCTGATGTCATTACATCACAATAAGTGTAAGTGCCCTTCTCCAAACTTCTGTCCCCTCTCTTGCCCTATGGTAACTCTGGTGTCACTGAGTGTGGAAACCTTTCTACAAAGCAGATCTGTGCCAATAGGTGAACATACTTGAGTCAATCTAGTTGAAAAAAAAAAGTGTGTGAAAATCATGACCTGGGAGCTTAAATATTAGCATACAACAGAATCAGGATTTCTGTATGCTAGGGATATGCCAATGGGGGCATGGGGGCATCATGCCTCCAATATATTCAAATTTGCAAGAAAGTTGGTTAAAAGTCAGCCATGCTGCAACAAGAGAATTGGCCACAGTATTTTCTGTGACATTCTTTTTTAGCAACAATAGTTGGTCAATTGGTCAAAACATCCCCACAACAGAAGGTGTTTGGGGCAAATCACTGCTGCATGCCACATATCTATGGCTGAAATGCATGTGGGTAGCACATGGAGCTTATTCCATGCAGCTCATGCTAGATATATCCAGCATAAACTATGCTTTTTTTCTTTCAGTACTGGTGTGAATAGCTTTGCCCTTGGTGCTGGCATATACGTATTCAATAGCAAATAGGAGAGGTTGGCAGATTTTTACTTTTCAAGTTTTAAGCGTTAAAAATTTGATGGAATGAAGTTGAAGGATCAGCTTTTCCTTCTCCATATAAACATCAATCATAAAGATAGCTACACTCTATCATGGGCAGTGCCAGGCATTACAGACTAGTGGGATTCAAGGTACCACACCCTAAAATTGTGATCAATCTGGCTACCACATCCACTTCAAAATCTTGCTAGAGATCCCTCACCACAACCTAACATTTTTCTCATCACATTTGGACAAATTAGAAGATTGAATATTAAAGAAGTAAGGGGGGACAAGTTCCCCAGCCACCATGTGGCACCCCCACTGCACTCTATCACATGTTCCCTAACTCTGTCAATTTTTTAGAAATTGGAGGATAAAGAGTCACTAGTCTGTTGCAAAAGGCTACTTGAACTTTAAAAACTGTTGAGAAATTGCTATTTCACAAGATATAAGGTAGTAAAAATACGTAGTTTACATAAGCGTAGGAGGCGTGGCAGGGGGCTGCAGCTGCCCCCAAGCTGGCAAATTTTCTGAAAGAACAATAGGAAATTCGGGCAGAAAGTTTACAGAACGTTTACAGCCCCCCTTCCCCCACCAAAAAAAATTGACGTCGTCCTACGCCCATGGTTGTTTACAAGACGACTACTTGGATAAATTTCAAAAGTTACAATTAATGGCATTTCGATATTGCAACTTCAAGAAGAAATTGCCTTTTTATATTGCTATTCTCCTCGTCTAACACCAACTACAATCTTTTTTACCCGCACTCACTAAATTAATCTCCGGCGTGGTATTTACATGGAACACTTGAGACCAGCAGCCGCACTCAATTCCAGATAGGGTTCTGGTCTCCAGCGCCTCAAACTTTGATGCTCAAAGTGAGCGAAACAATCTACGGCAAAGGTCATGTCTGCAGTACAATGTAGACATGACTTTTGCCGAGAGATGCCCTCACTCTGATGTAAACATGACCATTGCCGTAGCATGCATCGCACAAATGGCATGTGTGAAAGATAGAATACCGATTACTTGCTATTTAGGAGACTATCAGTTACGACTGTAAGTATCTCAGCCTGCAGAAACTCACCCATCTCAATCTTTGGCAGAGTACTTCTCCTCCAACTTTTGCGTCCTTAAGTCTTTCTTGTTCTCTAAAGGCACGATCAAGCGCTGAAAGTAAGGCTCTACAGTTTATGCATCACCGCATTGAAAATCACACTTTCACTCCGCCTGATCAGTCAACCTTTACGTACTGTTTCCAACTGTGAGGTAGGTGTTTACTTCTAGGTCCGGAATAAGCGTACCCCGCTTTTTCGATAAACTTTCCAACCCCCGGTCTTATTGACCTTCAATTTGTCAATGAGAATCCTGCAAAAAGTGACAGGGTGGCTGACTTGTCCAAATAAATCCCAAAAAAACAATGACACCACTTTATCATTCTATTTGGAAAATTTTTTGGTATCGTATTGTTGCATTTTTATGAGGATGCTATGCATTGCAATGAACAATAGAGTCCAATTTCTTTGGTGGTAAAGTGACCAATTTCTTTTGGGAGCATTTCGACCGACACAAAAACAGCCTGCGAATGCAATATCGTTAATCCTAATGATGCAACATTTATCAAGACAAATGTGAAAAAATATTCAAAAATAAAAGAAATGTTGACACGGGAGGAAAACATGACGCGCGGGGATGATAAACTAATGTAGTTTAAAATGAGGCTAATGAATGAAATAGCACTGACTGGTGCTCAGTAAGCCCAAACTTCCCGCCCTCCCCTAACTATATCATCTTAAGGAGTTTTCCATCTCCCTGCTTAACAACACCCCCTGCTTATTAGGGACCTAAGAGAAGATTTGTCAAAGGCATAACTAGGGACTTTCGCCCGGAGTGCGCTGGTCCAATCCATGAAAAGGCACACTTAAGCACTTTGAAAGATGATATGGCCTTGGAATACTGCACTGTTTTTCAGGTTCATGAAGGGATTGAAAGCCATGCTTGTGGAGGAAAACTAGAAAAAGCTTTAGCTATAATTTTTTCTTGTGTTTTAGTATTGTTAAAGCATGTTTTATTGCGTAAAATTCATACATAGCTGTATATATACTTCTTTGCAAGTTATATTTTAATTAGCTTCTAGTATGGCCTTCTGTAAAGCAGACACTCTAGATCTGGGGGATCATAATGTATAAATATCTGAAAATGAAAAATGAATGAAATTAAAGAAATGCTGCAACAGGTCTTCTTGATGTCATTCTTCTGAAGTCCAATGAGTCTCACCTCCATTTCTACCTGCGAGAGAGAAAGAAGTAGGCCAGGGGAAGACGCATCTAGAAATTTTTTTGGACCACTCTCTGTACATCTTAGGAAGCGCTCTCTTTGACTTAGACTGGGTACTATGAAAAAGGGCATTTTTGTTCTCCTACTGAAAAGGGCACTGTTTTACAGAGTTATCATTGAACAAAGTTCCCACTCTTTTTTCATCAATTTTTTAAAGGATATTTAGGAGAATTTTGGAGATTTCTTCGCCAATTTTTTAGAAGCTTTTGCAGATTCCAGAGGAATTTGGTAGGCATTGAGGCCATTATGGTATAGCATTTGGTATAGCAGAGAAATTCATTATAAAAAATTAATATATTCACTTTAGGATTTGAGAGAATTGATGATGTAGCCATTTGTATTGTAATAAACTGTCAAACAATAATTTATTAAGCAGCAGAACTGCCGAAAAGAAATTCAACCTATGAGAAATTTAGGAGATTAAATTTTAGAGTTTTTAAGGACTTTTTAGAATAGTTCTCTCTATCTAAAATACCTTAGGATCTTTAGGAGGCGTGGGAGTTCTGGTACGCAATGCAAAGGAATTTTTGGTCACTTATTTAGTTGCTTTTGTAACTTTCAAAACCCTTTCGCAGATTTGAGTGAGCTTTCGCTGCGCAGCTGCAGGGTAATGCAAGGCTCAAGCTTCATTATACATTATGTTTTTGTTGATTTCATTTCTTATTGGCTCAAGTCAGTTGACACCTTTTGATTGCAACTTGGATTACACGTTAAAAATGAAACAAACTTTCTAGCTTCAGCCTGGATGTTCTTGAATATTCTATCAAATCCAGCTTCAACTGTTTCTCAACTTCTTGAATATTCCAATAACAATAAAGCCCACATTAAATAACTGTGATACAGGAAATAGAATTATCAAGCTCTATAAAGCATATAGTGGATGCTGTTTCAACTTTTATAGTGGATACTGTTTCTAATTGGTTTCGTGTTTGATCAAAAGTTTTCTTGTAAGAACAGTTTTTGCAAGATAACATTAGAGACTCACCCCCAGGGATGTGCCGATGGAAGGTGCGGGGGGCGTCATGTACCCCAAATATTTTCAAATTTGCAAGAAAGTTGGTCAAAAGTTCGCCAGGCAGGCAGCAAGAGGGTTGGCCGCAGTATTTTCTATGACCTTTTTTTCTTTTTAGTAACAATAGTTGGTCAATTGGTCAGAGGGCCCTACCCCAACAGGTGTCTCGGTACATCACTGCTCATCCCTCCTGTTTTTCTTGAATATTTCTTAATTTTTGCCCAACTCCATCCTCTCATTTCTATAGACATCTTTCTTGTAAGAAAAAGTTGATTGATGATTGTAAAAAACACCAAAGTTTCTATGTGTGCTGATGATACAAGTATTTATCATTCTTCCAAGGACATCATGCAGTTAAATACGGCTTTAAATGAAGAACTTTGGAGGCTCGATAGGTGGTTGCAGGGGAATAAGCTATCTCTTAATGTAGCTAAAACTCGCTATGTTAATAACCACGAAACAAAAGAAGTATCTCACGGGTTCAAACTAAGCCTTACAACCTTCTATTCGTGAGGAACATATAGAAGTTACATGCAATTCTAAGTATCTAGGTGTTCAAATAGATGAAAATCTGACATGGGAGAATCAGATAAAATCAGTCAATGAGAGAGCTTCTCTTGCAATTGGCTTTCTAAAGTATGCCAAGCATTTTCTCCCTGAGGCAATTGTAAAAACTCTTTATACTTGTATTGTTGAGCCTCACTCCAAATACTGCTACTCTGTTTGGGGCTGTTGCAATTCCAGACATCTTATAATTGCAGAGGCTCCAAAACAGACCAGCACGCATCGTGACCAACAGTCATTTTGATGCTCCAAGCAAACCTCTGATCCAAAGTTTAGGTTGGAAAACAATTGAAGAGTTGATTAATAGAAAAGTAAATATAACAATCTTTAAATGCTTAAACAGCATTGCTCCCAAATACCTTTGCGATATTTTTACTAAAAGCACCGTTAATGCCACACGCAGTCTTCGAAATACAAATACTGATTTAAAGCTGCCGTAAAAAAGCTCTGGTAACGGACAAAAATGTTTTTCATTCAGAGGTGCTAAATGTTGGAATGGGCTTTCAAGTGAGGCCAAACAAACTACTTCAATTAAAGCCTTTAAGTGCCTAATTTAGCCTGCGTCAGTGTATTTACAGATTACCGCAACCATTTTAAATTGTAAATTATCTTATTTTAAGATTTGTAATTAGACTTTTTAAACATTGTAATTAGGTTTCATATATTGTAATTATTACTATTTTTTGTGTATAGTGTAGACGGAGGGCCCCTTGAAAATCAGTTGTTACTGAAGGGCCACCCTCCTTGAAAATGTGAAATGAAATGAAGAAAGCGTGTGCTACTGCTAGTGGCATAATATATAAAACTAGGTAGCCATTCGTCACTCCAATGCTGTCAATATCAAACAGCTACCATATTTTCCTTTTCATAAAAGCTCACACAAACTTTCCGGTAAATTCTGCAACCTTCCCATAGAGAATGATTACATCCAGTTGCTACATCTATAACTCAAATGAAAGAAAAGGCTCTCCAACACAATTCTTTACTGTCAGATTGCTACAAACTGAATTGATCATGAGAAACATTTTGATCAACTGACAAACATTGAATACACTTTGACATTATTCGAATGCTTCAACTAACCCTACCAGTACGCCTATCTCCTGAAATAGAAAAGCAACGTGCTTTCGAAGGGAAAGGGGATGTTTCAAAGGAGTTGTGTGCCGAAGGACTATTGAGTGGAGGGTGCAGCTTAAGAAATGTACCTACAGGCTACTAAATCCCTTAGCATTACTGACAAGTGCTGATCTCAACGTTAGCTTTTACCTACAAGCTAAAGAATTACGGACAAGCTAAATTATTATCTACGGCTTTGGCAAAAAGTAGGAATGGGAAACTCCTCCACACTCTACCTCCGTACGCCCCCTGTTACAAAAGTTACGTCAAACTAGCTTGTATTTAATGAAAGCTACGCTACGCAGAATGTCGCTAAATGTCCTAATTATCTACAGCGTAGCGCCAAAGATTCATGGCTTTACTTCATTTCCACATATCATTTCAACCGTAAGTAAGGACTCAAATATACTAGCTTAATTTATAACCATCAAAGAGCACGATATATATCTAATAAACTTGCCTCGGTCAGCTGAATAGTACTACTGTAAAGCAAGGCAACTATTGAAGAAAACATGAACTGAACATGAAAAGGGTGTAGTATTCTTTTCATAAAATTTCAATTTGCAGTTCATAAAACTAATCTGTTCCATAAATTGAATCATACAATCAAATTTAATTTCTTAAACATAACATATGTATCTAGGATAAAGATTTGATGCGTATTTTACTTTAATCATATTATCAAATTAAATTTTGAAACATAACAAATTTATTTAGGACAAAACACAACGAATGTATACATGGCAAAGATATGATATTTATTATTATTTCAGACGTTCATGTAGCTAAATGTAGGATTGCATTGGAGAAATTTGAAATCAAAATATCTGTGAAGTGCTCAAATAGCTAGTTATATAAAATATTGTTTGACCAACTTAAATACACATGCCCACTTTCCAATATATCTTTCGGTAAGCACCTGTTAATGAGACTACTTTCCATCTATCCTGCGCTACAGTAGAACTTTAGCTCCACTGTTCATTTCCACGACTTCTTTGCTCCAGTTACGAAGCTCTGATATATATCAGCAAACAAGTAACCTCACTATCCAGAATCACATGAAACCAATACCATCTTACGGGGTTACAGATAGATACGTATAACTGCCGATGCTGCAACTCCGCATAACATAACTGATATTACGCTAACTTTTATGAAGATATCCAGCTTTGAGAGATGGGGAGATTGATGAACAAAAAATACATCAACGTCACTTATTTTCCTCGCATGCGGCGCAACATCTTCGGCTGTTTTGCAAATTTCTAAAAGAAATGAGAACATAAATATAGGTGCAATAACCTGTGAGGTGGCTCTGCTTTAGAATAAATGTAAAAATAAAACTAAATTTCCAACATAAACAAAAGCTGCAAAATCTTACAAAGCATTTAGAAAACAGCTAAAAAATATCAACGAATTGACGGCTAAAATAGAATCTGGAAGATACTCTAGTTGGATTTATTTTACATTCTATCCATTGTGAGTTTAAGTTTGTTTCATTGGAATTCGTAGAAGCAGATTAGACTATTTTATTTCAACATGGTCCCATGTAAATCAGGCTGTATCCCTGTATAAAAAATATTAAACAAAATGAAAGATTCAATTTATTTCGCTTTAGATATTTGAGGAGGGTTGCTCTTCAGCTTTACCTGATTTTCAAGAGGCCCTGCATTAAAAACTTATAAACTTAAAGTTCCTTTGCAATTAAAAAGATAAAATAATTAACATGTTTAAAAGTCAAATTGAAATATAACAAAATGAAGAATTGAATCTAAATAAGAATATTCAATGAACTGGGAACCTCTTAGCGATCTGCGTATTAATGCTACCCACTTCCTTGATCTGAAAAAGAGCTGACCGTCATAGGAGCGGTAGAAGTCGAACAGACATTGACAGGAGCAGCTACAGTCCGACCACTAGGAAGATCCTCAATCCATTAACACTTAAGAAAGACAGCTAGCAGAAGAAAACTAAATACTGCTGCTTAAAGTAGTTGTCTGAATTACAGTGAATAAATACAAGGAACTTGTGAGAACTCTATAAATGGAATGTAGCATATTTAGTTTAAATAGTTTACAAATTATACCTTTGCTTTCGTCATCTCTGTCATGACCACTACAAACAGACGCATTTGTTCCAGCAATAAGTAAGTCATCTTCACTTTTGACATCATTTAAATGATACTCAACATCTCCACCGAAATTATCGGGATTACGAGAATCTGACTTCAAATAAGTTCTTTCCGCGTCATTATCAGCTAACTGTGATTGATGGTCATCAGATGCTGAAACTATAACACCAACACTCTCTCTGACCTGGGAATGCAAATAAAATAAGAGATATTACTCAAGGAAAAAGTATAACATTTCTTTTCATGATAAGACAGCAATATAATATATAATATAGTATGATATATTTTAAAAATAACGTTTATTTAATAATAGCATCTACTCTACAATACTACACCTCACTAAAAATAGACAGTATAGTATTGGCTGTTTCACATTGGATGAAAAAAAATAGTATCTATGATACACATCTATGCATAAATGTGAAAAAAAGAAAAGGAAAATTAGAAGACCATCAAATCTAGACCTGTCCAATCTTGATGTTGGAAACTAGACGTTTTGGTGTATTTCTGGTGAAGTCAATATAAGGTACATAATATTATACTATAATATAATGAAATATAAGGTACATAATATTATAGAACTGAAAATAATATAATATAATATAATATAATATAATATAATATAATATAATATAATATAATACAATATAATATAACATAATATAATATATATAATATAACATAATATGATATAATACAATGCAACGTAATATAATGTAACATAATAGAGTATAATATATAATATAATATAATATAATATAATATAATATAATATAATATAATATAATATAATATAATATAATATAATAACACATATAGACTATTAAAATGTGATATTACATTATGCATTCTAGCGTAATAAAACATAAGGCAACATGATACGATAGAATAAGTTTAGTACAATGTAATATGATACAACTTGGGCATGTGATTCAAGTTCTCTAGACCAGTGTGTAAAATAAGTTGCCAGCTTGAACAGGTAAAGTTCATGGGGGTGAAAAAAAAATTGCAACGAGAAGGTAAATACGTAATGAAATTAATTTGAAGGTAGAAAACTAATCTAAGAGGATTGGAGAAAATAATGCTTGCAAAATCAAAGTCTATTGTAAGTCAACGAGACCGCCACTCCCAGCTGCAGTAAATCTTCTCATAGATGACAGACATATTGCCATAGATTCTTATCAATCAAAAATGTGTAGATCTGCCAAAACCATGAAACTGTCTATTTGCGTCTATTTCACCCATACTCGTTTTAGTAAGGCAAAGAGAAATGTTTTCTCTAAATGGCAATGAGACGCTAGTCTCAAGGTGGCTTATATGCATACGTCATCTACATTTGAAGCAAGTAGAAAGCACAAGATGACTGTTTTCATTACACCTCCCAGTCGACAGCAATCCAAATGATGAAAGCAAAGAGGGTATCTTGAACTGAGAAAACTTGCTATCAGAAATCTATACCGAATATATATCAGGCCATTTACCAAAATAACATTCTTAATGCGAAAGTATGGATTACACTCTACACAAAATATCAATACTTATGGAATTCGAATGAAAACGATGGACACATATCAATTGAAATGCAAATGATCATACCGATTCTGAAACTTTCTTCCAATCAAGTTTATAGAGCAGTGTGAATAAGGCAACAGTCTTCAATTAAAATAAAGTCTTGAATGAACACTCGTTAAAAAAATATTTTGAACAGTTGGCATGTGCAGAGTAATGTTTCTAGATATCAGCATACAAATCTGGCATAAGAATGTTTTACAAACTGCTTGGACAAAACAATTTCAACCTTTTGATAATCTGTTCTTCAGGTACTTAATGCAGTTGTGTTCCAGGCACAAGGACACTTAATGCACTTATGGATGGACTCAACTTTTGAAACAAAACGAAGCACCATTGTCCGTACATTTATTGCCACGATATAATGTGTTGATAGCATCATTTCCTTTTTATGGCAGATTACTTGTAGAGTGCATTGACGATAGCACATAGCAAGGGTTGGCTCGGACATCTCATGTGCCAAACTAAAGTCAAATGTGCGCGACTTTGGTGCTGAACGTTCTGGTACATAGTAGCTAGAGAGTCCGCATCACAACCGTAAGATTGCGGGTGCGAGCTCTGGCATGGCCACACTACAATTATAAAAGCAGTACTCATGGGTTTCTCGTTCGATGATTGGAATTCAAGGGTGGATTGAGGAAAGTTGAACACACCCAACTACCAGTGAATACACCCCGATGCAGATTCCACTGCATCAGCAGACGTTTAGTATGGAAGGTAGAAACATAGGGGAGCAATGTCTTATGCACCGCTGGAATGGGGAAGGATTTTGACTTGACCAAGACGAGAATAACTCAGAAGTTAAGATCAACGAAGCAAACTCCATTAAATTAAAAAATATACATGAAACTCAGTGTGCAAGCAAGTGAATTGCCATAAGCAAAACAAAATGTATTGAAAGCAGTTAAAACATTAAGTTAATCTTGTACGTTTCACTTGCCACAAGAGAAGCTCAACGTCGAACTTGGTGTTGCATCTCAGAAACAGAGAAGTAGTTCTGCACAAACATTTTCATACCGGTCTTCACATAATTGTTAGAAATGCTCATAAATCACATGAGACACTCGAAGTTTGTTCAACCATGCGGTGGCGAAAAGCCAAAATAAGACTGCATAGCCTACCTGAACTACAATTCCAATCGCGGCTCCAATCCAAAATCCTGCAAAAATTTAATCAAAGAAGATCCATGTAACAGCTGCAAAATATGGGGTTAAAGATGCTTTTCAACGTATTAGAGCTTACAACGATGAAGCTAGAACACAGCATTGAAACAATTGATGCAACTCCAGCATATTTGAACTAGCACAAAGAAACTCCCGTAACATAGCTCCCAAAAGTTGCAACGCAAAACTGCGACACAAATCTCCTGTAGCACAGCAAAGTAGGCTAAAAGCAGTGGGAGAGTAAGCTATGTGCATCTGCTTTAAGAAGCCATGCAGACTCCTTCTCTATCCTATTTCATTTGCTTAAAAGATGTTTTGCGCTTTCAAAAACATGAGATTTATCAAAGTTGCAAAGAAAGTGAAGAAGCATGAAGCAATCAAGGTGGCTGTAAACATTTCTATAATCAAAAAACTCTCTATAAGGATTGCACCTCGCACATAAGAGTATCTATTTTTCGCCGAGCTTCAAAACTCTTAAATTTTTTCCGATTTCAAACCAAGGAATATTCTCAAAGTACTTTTAAGGATCAAAGGTGTAACTTCGCATGAAAATCAAGGGAATGCATTCAAATCTTGGTTAATGTTTTACTTCATCAGAAAACAAAGCAGGAGGAGAAAAGAAAAATACATATTGCATTGATAATGCAAAAACTAGTCTGAATGCAACTCTAACGTTAAAAGCTAACATTAAACTGGGATACACAAAAATTCTAAGCGTTACATTATTCCAAAATTATTCTTAAATTGCAGCACTTTTGGGCTTCAATATTTTTATACACTTTCTTTTTATAAAAAAGGGTAAAACATTACTTAGCATAGCTAGAGAAGGTAGACATACATAGGTACCCTTATATCTACCCATCTAAAACAGTGTCAATTGGCTATCACGCACAATAGATTATCACAACAGCGATGAACTTCTAAAAGGTGTCAACGACAACTAGCTATGCATCATAGTCAGCAAAATAAGGCTCATACTGTGATGAAAATACAATGCTTAAAAATGGCCGCCAAAGATTTGCAAATTTAAAGTTTGATAAATATCTATAACGCAAGAGACTTTCACTTACCCGGGACTCTAAGATGCGCAACGAAAATCAATAGCAAGGAAGAAGACGTTCCAACACATAAAAGTGAAATAAATGTGATGAGGGCGCCCTGTTTCTGATACCCAAGGCCTCTGACTATACCGACAGAAACAACCTAAATGAATAATAACAGTTAGTTCTCAAATCTTAAGCAATAAAAAGGTTTGAAATCTACAAATATCATGACGGCATGTCAAAATCTTAATGGAACAATGATTTATTTGCAACTACTAATAAAAGTAACCTAGATCCTATCAACTGCATAAGGTAAAGCACAGGGTATCCAGGGACGTAATTTCCGGGGGGCTAGGGGGCTCAAGCCCCCCCAATAATTTTGATGATACAAAAATTTTTTTATGTACATTATACTGCGCTTAGAAGGTTGAGAATGCATCAACATCAATAACCACATGATAGATTACTAGGGGGCACTACAGTATATTCACTTCATATTCTAAACTTTTTCTTTGTAATTTGGCCACACATAGGCCAGACTTTTTCTATATTGCAGAAATTGTTCTAATAACGGCATTGTATTTTTAGAGGCTTTAAAAAACTTTTTATTAACATTACATGTTTCCAATCTCAATTTCGAATCCGAGTCTCGAATTGAATCATCATACAAAGAAAAAACAAATTGGATTTCTCCTTCTACAAAATATAAGCGAAGAAAGAAAGCAGATCATTTTTCAAAATGGCATCTGCAGATTCTGGGAAGAGCTCGTCATCTAGTGGCGATTTTCCAGAAAAGCCACACCAACCGAGATCAATAAAGTTTCCTATGAGAGACACAGGGAAGCAGAAGCGAGCGTTCAACCCCAAATGGTTTGATCAATTTGCATTTTTGCATTACCGGGAAGATAGTGATTCTGTGATTTGCCATACCTGTGCACTTGCAGACAGAGGCTATACAGTAATTATTTCTGGTGTTTTTCTACTACCGTGCAGAAAGAGAACTTTCGTGATCCTAAGTCATTTTAAGGCCTCAGAGATGGCAAAATCTCTGGAGCTTCCGGGTGCTCCGCCGCCTGGACCCCTGCCAGGGCTCTGTCTTTGACCTGCTGAATGGCTTACAGCGCCCCCCAGACCCCAGCTGTTTTAGGGAATGACCTACGGTCATTGCGATAGCCAAGGTTCACTTAATAGAAATTAGCCCCCTCAAAGTTTTTGTGGAAATTACGGCCCTGGTATCATAGCTATTTACTGAGACAAGAGCATCAAAGAATTACCAATACTGTTTAGATAGGGTTTCTGGTCCTTTGATTCTCTTTTCTATAAACACCAGCTGCACAATTGTCGGTAGCAAATTAAAATATAGCTTGCGAAATGGTGATTAGCAAGAGGTAACGGCTTTACTTAAACTTAGACTATTCCCTACAGAGGAAAATTTATTTCTTGTACAAGGACTGAAATACATATTTGGGGATTTGAGAAAAAAATAATGATGTATCGTATAACAATTGGACAAGAAAAAGTGTAGCTTGATCAGAATTACATGATAACATACGGAAAAATACCTCTAAACAATCAAATCCTTCTACAACTGCCACTAGAAATACCAATTTTGATGCCATGCTAACAACAGACCTGTAGATAAAATTATGGTACAGTTGTAATACACAAAAGATGCTTGGAGAAATCCTTAACACAAAAAAGAGGACGATGCTGAAATACACAACAAATTCTTCCTACATGGTAGATCCCAAGAGAATTTCTAACTGCCATTTCCAATACAAGTAAACTACATACCAACATATAGCTAAAGGAGTTCCTTCTGAAAATTCAAGCAATATAGCTCTCCCCTTTGGCTCATCATTAAAATGAAACAATTTGCTAATAAAATGACATACACAGAATCGGAAGACTTACTGTGGAACAGTTCACAAGCATGATTCTAAACGCAAAACCAACTTACACACGACTGTGTCTACTCTGCTTGTATATCAAGAATCCTTCCCCCATGCTTATAGCAATAAATAGTACCAAATAGACGGCAGCATATACAGCAAAATCACAACGAATGTTAAGTGTAACAGATATATAGGCCCCATTCACAATATCGGATTCATCTTGTACCACATTCTTGACCGAATCCGATATCAAAATTTTACATTGCTCACACTACTCCGCTCCGCTTCATTCATGTCACTAAGCCTTTTGCTTAGAGGAACTTTTCATGGCAAATTTCACTGCTTGAAAATTGATTGACCTCGAAAACAAAGCTGACTACAGCTCAGAGAGAGCTTCCAGAGCGATGTATTGGATTCATGCATTCACACTAGGTCAAAAGTGATCCGATATCGAAGGTAATCCGATACATACCATTTCACAGCGTAGTGATTTCACTCCGCAAAAGCGATACGGAGCATATCGGATTCATCTGGTATAGTGGGAATGGAAGGCCTATCTGATATAGAAAGTAATCCGATATGTGATGAATCCGATAAAATGTGAATGGGGCCATAGTACACAGGAGGGGTGCATTAGAACGACAGATAGATAACTATCTACTTCAATACTTGAGTAGCATCCTAATAATTACCTGTCAGATGTAAACAAATAGACAATGACATCTTGAAGTGAAATAATGAGCAAACCAATGCATATGTTATACAATGCTAGAATCGAGCATAAATAACGCAATTTAGAACTCTATATAAGTCTCAAGAATAAATACATATAATAGTTGCAAATTATCATCAGCATCTTTGCTGCGCATAATAAATAAAAGGTAAGTACTATAGATGATTTGAAAATTAAAGAATTACTGCTAGCTAGTTCCATCTGCATTCATTCCCGTGCTAGATAAAATTGAAATGCAATTAAACGTGACAAGAAACGAATATTTATACTAAGCATGGTGAGTACTGATACTCATACCGACTCATGCTGAGTCTAGTGTCTCTCATTTCAAGAAATACTGCCATACAGTACAAGATAATTACAAACTACAAGCAACTTACCAGCTAACTTCAAAGCTACCCCCGATGAAAGTTTCGCCCGTTCTGGTTCTCCGGAGCCAATAAAATGGCCAACTCTAACCGCAGCTGCGATTGAGAAACCCATGTCTCCCTGAGAAGTGAGAGCAAGTGAAGTTAATCATTGAAAAGGAAGTTGACCAAAATTACACTGGCACACAATGTATAGTTTCCTTACTTACTGTGCTCCAAAGCTGCCAAGCTTATTACCTTGTACACAGTATAAAGAACGAACACATTCCCTCACAATGAAAGTAACAACGTCCGAAATTAGATTTGGCGGGTGTCAATAATTCTACAAACTTTTATTAACTTTTTTCATTCCATATAAAGCCTTTAATACCAGCTGCTAACTATATACTACGTAAAATCTACTTGACTACACTACATGGATGATACGATGGAGTACAAGATGCCATGAAACTCTGCAGCCATTAACATAAACAACACGTACCAAAACAAACATAAAACACAGATATAAAATACCTATTTTTCAACTTAGCTCAATACAAATAAATGATTTCTACTGATAAATATTTTGGTTTGGTTTATATCATATGCTGGGTCAAGCTAGAGTAATCAGGTCCTTTCACGTCTTAGTCAAGAAAAGATCAAACTGTAAATTTGAATTGAAATTTTCATCATCACTAGCCAGTAAACACAAGGCACTCAAAAGCAGTTATGCATAATGCCTAGACAAGAACACCAACACTATTCAAAACCGATGTCCTTATTTTACCGGACTTTCCATGAAACAGAGCTAGCCTTTCACATAACCAACTAAGGTGATCACAAATTTATGGAGAGAATTACTCTCCGTCACATTTATTCAACTTCACTTTATGACACTAATTTTTAAGCTGCTCTGGTTTCTGTTGTTGCTTTGGCATCCATTTTGCAGAATCAAGTCTAGACTGAAAATCCAAAAGAACTAACAAAAACAAAAATTTAAGATCAGAACATGAAGAAACCTATAATACATTACTTACAAAGTATATAACACCAGCGATACTGTACATGACAATCTGTACAGCTTGTTCCAGGCTTCCAATCACTCCTTCATGACAAAAGGAAACATGGAATCAGCTTAGTCTACATAGAAAAGTAGCTACTACACAGCTGCGAAGACCAGTTGTGCAGAAATGAAACTACAGTGTTGCCACTCTTTTTTCATCAATATTTTCTAGGATGTTTGGGAGAATTTAGGAGGTTTCTTCGCCAATTTTTTAGGAGGTTTTGAAGATTCCAGAGGAATTCGGCAAGCTTTAAGGTCATTGTGGTATAGAATACAATTATTATAGCAAAAGTTTGCGTATAGCAGAAAAGTCGTTACGTCTATTCAAAAAATAATACATTCATGGTAGAATTTGAGGGAATTGATGATTCGACCATTTGTATCATGATAAACTATCACAACATAATTCATTAATCAACATAACTACGGAAAAGAAGTCAAATTATGAAAAATCTAGGAGAAATTTAGGACGACAGCCAAATAGTCATGAAATTTCAGGGTTTTTTAGGATAGTTCTCTTTTACTAGGATATTTAAGGGCTTCTAGGAGGCGTGGGAACCCTGCACTATACACAATACAAATCATTGATTTCTATGTTTATGACAACGAATTCAAGTGTAGACAAAGCACTAAAAGAGAGAAAAATTAACTGCATAATTTCCTATTTAGGCCTCATCCATATCCAGTTACGAAGACAACAAACATATCAGTAAAACAACATGATAATCCTTTGAGGCGAATTCTACATAAGAAAGAAAGCAATTAAATACATCCTTTGATGCAGTAACTTTCATCACAGTTTTACAAATGAATGATCTATTTTGTTAATGAACGATCGATGTTTTGCAAATCGAGCAAAGCCCGTCCCTTCAAGCAGTTTCTGTTTAAATCTTGAATCTGAATTGCACATACCCCAACAGCAATATTTTGCTGCACCGTTCTTTACAGCTGCACAATTTTTCGCATTGAAGAACATGCCAAACAGTACTATCACTTACCACGAGCGCAAGCGAAAGGCAAATGTTTGTCCGCAATTAGATCCCATACTGCATTTCAGGTAGAAAACATAATCTATTTATAGATGTGACGCGCATCCCTATTAAATTGCATCCAATCTGCAAAGCCGTAAGTATGCACTTTTTTATTTGCATCGAGCCTCCTCAAACCCGTTTTAGCCAGTTTATTTCAGTAAAAGTTAAGAAATTATAAGGAAATCTCAGGATCAATGTCGGGAAAAGTTAAGAAAAGCGAGGCTCAGACAAAAACGAGGTTCTCCTATAGAAAACGTGTACTACTCCTATCCAATAAACATTAGTAAGTTCTCAATTATGGGGCAGATTGCAAAGTTAACAACTTAGGCTTCATGCACACAGGAGCGGTATGTTTAGGCCTATCCGCGCCAGCTTGAGAGCGCGGCCACACGAATCTGCTCTGGTGTGCACGAGGCCTGAAAAAGCTAATACAGCTTGGGACTCACCTAACACAATAGTGCCAATTTCAAAACATATCCATTCACAAATAGACATTAGGATAGATGAGGCACTAAGTGAAAGAAAAGGCTTCCAATCGCAAAAACATTCATAGGACAATCCTGAAATAGGCAAAAGTACTCTAATAATAGCATTGGGTATGGTATCACTGGTAGGTATAAGAGATATGAAGTTTACCAAGAAATAATGATTTGCTTTCCATACTTCACAAATATCGAGTAATTAATACTGGAAGTCAACATCGAAAAAAACGTTTGCATGAGTATACTGGTTACTAATGAACATCTTATATTTTTCGTCATAATTTCAGTCTTCTAGAGAAGACAGCTTTTCAGTGTTTTAACTGGCTTTCATGGGGCCTTCCGATAAAACTTTGAAGCTGCGTAAAGCGAAATAGAAGAAGTGTAGGAAAATAGATTATAGAAGTGCATTTATAAACTTGAAGAACAAGCATGGCAGGGCATAGCGATACAAATTCCACAAAAATATAAGATAAGAGAAAAAGGAACAATAGAAAACTTTATGAACAACTCACGAAATTGGTGTATGATAATTTGAGACGTAAATCAGTAGAGGCGCGTACATAAACTGTGATAGGTTCAATACAATACTAGACAGTGTAGACTACATCAGGTGCACCCTAACAATGATACTACAGTAAATACATCCAATCAGCGGGAGTCACAGTTCTCTCTTAAATGCTATTGCTACAGCTATTTGCATAGTATGAAAGACCTCACCATACCAATGAAAAGGGTACATATAAAATAGGAAGTTCAAAACTAGATAACAACAAATTTGAGAATGCACGATAATACGATTGCTGCAAATAGCATTACATTATATGCAGAACAAGATGCCCAGTCGAGGCAAACTTTGGGCGGGTAATTCTTAGGAACAGTGGTTGAACGTAAATTAAATGTATAGAATCAGTCATGAAACAAAAAGAAAGGAGTTGATGTAAAAAACAGGCTAGATGTAGCTGATATCATTGCGATGGATGATAGGCATAATGAAGCTAGTACAAGTTAAGTATAACATCGATGGTGGAAAGTAAATGTAGCTAGAATGTTAAAGAAGGTGTGATGAAAACTATTTTACTATAGACAAAATTCCCACATCGATATGAGTTGATGGTTGACTGAGATATTAAGATACCTACCATACCAAGTATCTTTGTAAAGCTTCTTCCAAAATATAAAAATTAGTAATACCACGCTGTATGTCAAATATGAAACGTCGATAGCGAGCACACCACCCCTAAAAATAAAGTAGTATTTAAAAGTAAGCACTTTGACTTCACACAGTGCATTAACTGCAGCTATCACAAGCATCAAAGTCATGCTGCGTCTCGATAGATGGTAGTACACATGGCTTACTAAAAATGAAACGAGAATTGAGAACAGATGTCCAAGATATTCCAGATAGTAGCTATGAAAAATATGATAAAAACTACTAAAACAGCTTTTGCACTCAAACAAGAACTGTAATTAGCACACCACATGAAGTGAAACACAAAATACCACAATGAGTTATCATTTAAAAGAATGACGTCACATAATATTCACAATTTTTACAATGTCACATGAGTAGACTATTGCCACACCTACCAAACTCCCAAATCGCAGACATATACAAAAACATAACAGCATATCCCATTAACTATGAACGCAGCAAATGCACTGTAAACTGATGGGTAAACTACGTTCTATGAAATAGAATGGAATACATATCAATGACAACATTACTCGTATGGATCTGTAAAATGGCTTCGAGCCCAATACCGAGCATTATTAATATAATAACAAAAGACGGAAAAAGAGAATTGGAAGTTGAAATGAAGTGACCGTGGTTTAGGGTGTGAAGCAATCTTACAACAACACAAGTGACAATGCAACTAACCTTCAATCAAACATAAACTACACTGCATTAAAAGCGAATATTGGCTGGAAAACTGCGTAGAAATATGAGACGATTCGTAAAAACATTGAACTTGGGGAATTAAATCAGCAATTTGAACTGTTAAAAGATCTGAAGTGAATAAAAGCATTCATGAGTAATCAAGTCATACCTGACATGCAAGGTACCGTAACAGCAAATTAGTTAGAACCAACAACTGAAAAATGAAGAGATATTGTAATGATGCATATGTATGTGTAACAAATATAACAATGCATTCTTACGCTTGAACAGAAGATAATTGAGGGGTTGGAACAAACGAGAAATTTGAAATTTTTCTGAAAAATAATAAGTAGGGGGGTGAGAATATAAGCAGGTTATACAAATTTAATAGAACACATTAGAGCATGTGTAGTTAATTCTAGTATCCACATTTTGATAGGCAATTCAGATACTTTACAGGTACCGTAAATCCTCGAATAATCTCCCGCCTCCGAATAAACCCAAATCGAGTAAGCCCCATGGGGCCATTGAAGCATAATTGTAGAATATCTTATTTCATGTATATATATATATTCATATACATACATACATATATATATATACATACATATATATATATA
>OLMO02000006.1:6839591-6854884 GCA_900291935.2 Cassiopea xamachana | reverse complement strand
TTTTCTAGGGTTTGGGGATCACCAGCGCAAAAGTTAATGGTCTGATCGTAGCATTCTGTAGCATCTTCCGTTTCGATTCGCATCCTTTGCTTTATGCTTGATTAAGGACTTCTTTCCTAGTTTTCTAGCCTATTTCAAAGCAAATTTCTGGCAAATGTTTTTTCATCTCGTTTATATATAAAATGTATCCTGAATCCTACCACCTTTTAAAGCACGTCAGCGAGTTCATGTCTTTGTGCTCGTTGCTGTTTTTAATCACTACATAACCTGAAATTGACCATTATTGACCGTTATTTCTCTTTTTTAGGGGTGGTGCTCTCGCTGTTGACATTTCCAATCTAACATACAGCATAGTGTTGCTAATTTTCATATTCTGGAAGAAACTACATAAAGATACTTGGTATGGTAAGTAGTTACATTTGACATTTCCATTTATGTTATTTTCTAATCTTATTTAATGTGCCTTAATTTCAAACGTCCTTGCTAAGCTTTTGCCAGTGGCTATACTATACCAAAGAGGTATCTCTGTAAACATATACAGATCTTTCTCTACAAAGAATTTTTGGATACTCTTTAAAACAACCATGAATGTCGTCAGTTTGCTGTACTCATAGGTGCCTAATAAACGCCCCCACGCTTATTAATTTTTCGATTTTTTCCGGCCACCTCGGACCTTATTAGATGCCCTTTTATTAATTTTCAAGAAAGTGAAGTTTTTATGATATGCTTTATCACAACCTGTTTTTGTTCTTGCTCTTCCGTCGCTTTATAATCATTTTAGGCTCTTTCTTAATTTCCGACCACCCGTTTATTACTGTTCAGAATTCTTTCCGACCCTCCTGTTTTTAGGCCCCCCCCGTTTATTTGGCACTTGAGAGTACTTTCAGAATTTAAAATTGTATCTCATGTAATTTTTAGCTCTTTAATCTACTCACTGGAGAGTTATAGGATGCAAGTAGATATATACTTTCATCAATATGCTATGTGCAGCCCTCCTAGGAAGAGGCAAATATGAGTAATACTAAAATGTAGCAACGGTTTTTGATTAGTTGAACTCAAGCATTACTTTCTGCTTTGTTTTCAAGCATTTCTTTTTACGGAAGAAATTGATGCAAGAGTGTCAATTCGAACGTGCATCCTTGTCTGCATGAGCGATTCCTCTTACTTATGTTGAACTGCACATGCGATGCAAGATTTTGTGTATCCAACATACAGAGTTTCTTGTTGCTGAAGCATGTAAAATGTCTTATTTAGGATAAAACAGGATGAGAGAGAGTTGTGAACTAGCGTTCCAGTTGCGACTACGGAGTTCCTATTCGGCATGAGCAATTGCACGATTGATAGTGGTATTAGCACGGGTGACTTCTCGCTCGTACTAGGTAATTTGCTCGTGTGAATACACGCACGTGCGATCGCACTTGTCTCCGGCCATGAACTGTAGAATGCAACGATACTTGTTAAGTTTCTGTTTTGTCCTTACGCATTTTACTGAAATCAGGCTCAAAGTCCTTACTGGAGTAACTCTTCCTCTTTCAGGGTGGTCATACGAATGTTTTTGTGAGTGGAAGCCCTTTGTATCCCTTAGTGTTTCGTCCACTATATCATTTATATGTGAGTGGACATTTTTTGAAATTGGCATATTAGCGCTAGGTGAGTTGAAGACTGCACTTTTTCATTGGTTTTTGCCGCAATTTGTGTGATCTGTCTTATCAACACGACGTTATCATCGTTATTATTTTTCTTTTCTCCCGTGATAAGAATTGGAAATAAGAATCATTGGCCTTCAGAGTAATGATACCTGCAAGCCTCCTACAGTATTTCATCCGTTTATGAATCTGAAAAACAGTATTCAAAGGCCGTGTATTCTTTAAAAAGTGTCAGTGCGCCCTTTTTCGTGGACTGGGCCCCTGCCCTAATAAATCCCTAGTTGAGCGCCTGCAACTGAATGACATTATCCTTGATTATCGTGCTGTAGGCTGCAGTAGGTTAATGTTCATCTGAGGATTAACATACATCTAAAAGTTCATAAGACATGAATCTGAAAAATGTAGAGCTGTATCTGGTACCCTAGTATTGTATCTGAATTTAGACGATATGTAGCTTTAGAATCAAAATAGAGTTTAGCAAAGCCCCTACGCACGAGAGGGTTTTGCTTCAGTAATTTGCAACGAAGAACATTGCGTCTATGCAAAATTCCCTTATGTGTATCTTGCCATAGCTCATGTAAATCCCACTCCTTAATGGGGAAGATTTTTATTGCTACATAATTGCTCATTGCAGCTGCTACTTTTCTATGTAAATCAAGCTGATTCCTTATCTCGTTGTATGTTGAAGGAGTGATTGGAAGCCTGGAGCAGGCTGTACAAGTTGTTCTGAAGAGTCTCGCCAATTTTATATACTTTGTAAGTAGTACAGGACTAGTTTCTTCATGTTCTCATTATGCAATCTTATCTTAGTTGTTATGAATTTCCAATTTAGATTTGATTTTGGTCTACAGAGGTGTTCTCCGCGCTACAAAATAACCCCTGTACCTCCTCATACCTAGTCAGCGTAAAATCCTAGCATGCTCCAAACAGGTTAGCTAGTCTATGAAAATCACAAACCAAGAAAGCACGAAAGAAAAGCAAGAAAGCACGTTTACACGGAAGCAAAATAGGTACAAGCAAGACATACAAATGTATATAGTAAACCCCTTTTTCAACATTACGATCAACCAACAAATCAGCGTTACACTGTATTGTACCACAAACTAAGATTGCGAGTCCTAGTTATAACAGGTAATTGTGTGCTCAACGATCAAATAGAATCAATGCTTGAAAATTGGTATATGAATATATCAAATTGTACATCCCAAGCCGGCACACGACGTCAGAAAGACGTCGATATGAAGTCAAATGAAGTCTATAGACTTCATATCGACGTCTTCCTGACGTCGTGTGCCGGCCGGGAAGTCAAATGACGTGTAATGACGTCGTATCGACGTCTTTCTGACATCGTGTGCCGTCTGGGTCTCTCCGTGAATTCATAATTCACGTTTTTTTTATTAGAAACACGTCTATAAGAGACATGAAGCTGAAATTAGGCACAAATTATGAAGCATTTAGGAAACTGGCAGACTGAGGTCCAAATAATAACTTTAGAAAACTGTTTTTGCGAGAAAAGTGTTGATAAAACGAGAAAGAAAATAGAAACAACATCCATTACATGCCTCACAAAACCTGAGCATCCTATTTCTTGCATCACAGTTGCGTAATCTGTGTTCTTTTTGTCATTGGAAGTCTTTAAAATTTAGGAAACATTTAAGGCTGGATTTGACGAAACTCTAAGAAGCACTCTGGCTGAAGCCATAGAGTTTGTTTTTTATAAAAGAAAACATATAATCGGAGTTCGTTCTACTACATCGTTATGGTTGCTGGTAAGCTAGTAACGTGGATAATTTTTGCTTGACCAATAACCAAAAATATATACTTTTGTGCATTTTATGTTTAGTTACTAGTGATAAAGAAATTGTCTCATTTGCCTATATTGCATTTTTATCAACTTCTCAAGCAACAGTACTTTCTTTCAGTACGTAATGGTGCTTATCTAGGATGCTGAAAATTTAAAGAAATTTTGGCCCACTCTTATTGTAATTGCAGAAGTTGTTACTTTCTTTGCATGTCGATTTGTACTTTCTTTCTAATGTGTACAACGTATTAAAGTTGATGGCTTCAGAGCAAAGTAGCGAAAGAAAGCTGTACGCTATGTACCAATGTCATCATGGTCAAATGTCGTTGGATAATTTTTTCAATTGCTCTCACTTTTCAGGGAAGTTTAGGCTTCGCAATTGCAGCTGCGGTTAGAGTTGGCCATTTTATTGGCTCTGGGGAACCCGATCGGGCAAAATTTTCGATGCGTGTAGCTCTGACGTTAGCTGGTAAGACATTTGTAATACTGTTTTGTTTTTGTGTCATTAGAGAGCGTTATTTCGAGGTAGCCTATTGTGGAACAGCATGCCTGATTTAGTAAAAAGAACTTCATCATCATATTCAAAAAACGTCAGAAATCGGAATGGAGAGGAGTGTAATTTGTAGGATATGTAGACAGTTATTATTAGTTTTATAATATGTAATGTATAGTAGTTTTTCGTTTTGTCTGTAAGTTGTACATAGTTGATTTGAATTATCTCGCATTTATGTACTGTAGAGGTAGCCAAAAACACCAACTAAAAATTAAATATTATTAGTATTATTAGTATCAAATCTATTCAAACTCACCACCATCATCGTATAACAAGTGAATTTATATCACAAGAACTAGTTATTTCATCGGTTTTTAAATACGCTTCAAAGGTTACCACCAGCATTTGGTCAAACCTTCAACAAAAACTACCCAAGAACATGTTCAACTTTTCTCTGAAATACTTAACAAATACATTGGTAACTCGAAAAAACCTCTCAAAGTGGTCCATCTCTCAATCATCAGCATGTTCTTTTTGCCTTCAACCTGAAACTTTGCAACACATTGTTTCTAGCTGTAAGTTGTACCTAGAACATGGTAGGTAGACCTGGAGACACGATTCTGTCCTAAATTCCATAGCTAAGACATTTTCCACACTTACAGATTGCTCATTATACGCAGATCTTCCTGCTTTTATATCCCCTTCTTTTATCACAGGTAGCGCTTTCCGACCCGATCTTCTCATAATTGCTAAGGAAAAGGCCCTGTATATTCTTGACCTCACTATTGGTTTTGCAACTAACATACAAATCAATAGTGAGCGTAAGGCTTCAAAATATTATCCTCTACAACAAACTCTAGTTCCGAACTATAAACAAATCAAACTTATAAATCTGTCTATGGGAGCCCTTGGCACTATTGGGTCTTCTTCTGAATCTTTTATTTATCTTCTTAAATCTCACGGTTTTAATGACAAAGTGCAAAAACACATTTTATCTAATCTTATCAGCATAACTATAAGAAGTACAACTTATTTTATTTTCTTCTGCTGAAATAAACCGTGTACAAACCCTGACTTACTCAACTTATGAGAAATGCTATTGATTTTTTTATTTTATTTTATTTTACATTCTATTCTATTGATGTCACAGTAAAGTTTTTTTTCATTTTATTTTGTTAAATAGTTAACCTGATAGCCAGTTGTACGTTGCCTAGTTTTAGAGAGAAGTATAATTGTATTTTAGTTATATGAGAATGAAATTGAAGTTTGAAAAAAATTAGTATTTCAAGTGAGCTGCGCTACGGAGTCAGTTGGAGTACTTGTGGAAGCTCTGAATATATAATGTGTATTATTTATGTTGTTTCATGGTGGTGTTCGCCCTGGATAAGTTTGCAAAATACAACGCCAGTATCATCTCATGTATGGCAGGGCTGTCAATGAAAGGGCCTGATCGAGTACGAGCACCTCCGCACTCCCCGGCAAGTTCTTACTGGCTCTACAGATCGAGCGCCTTCCCTCCGTATTGTTTGTAAAATGATGAAGCGTGTTTGTCTTTTTCTGAGTTCCCATCATATACAGCGCTTTTATACATATATGATGTTGTTGTATATACGTATAATCCTGTCATAACGTAAGCCTACTTCAAGGGACCGGCTGATTTTGTATGTTATAATCCGAAGTACCTTATGACCATTGGCGAACAGATCTAAAACCAGATTAACATACTATGCTACAATATATGTGCATGCATTTTTACACATACAACACAGAGAAATACAAAGTTCCACACCTAGGGGGTTTGTCAAGCTGCTAAAGGATTTCAGGTGCTCAGGGGATTGTTCTCCTGAACACCTTTAACAGAGATGCCTGGTTTGGTCTAGCCATTGTAGACTCCATACCCCTATTTGTAGTAGCGTGTTATAAGAGGCGCCTGTATTGAGGATTCCCCAATGTGCAAACCACTTATATGACTCACTTTTTTCCAATTCTTTTGTTGCGTAGCATTGCCGCTGATTGTAGTTGCATCTGCTGTATGCGCCAATGCCACATATATTCTTCAAGACTCATACTTAATGGTAATTTTGCACTATTCTAGCTGTGTCTAGTATATGCGTTGGTTTGCTCATTATTTCTCTTCAAGACGTCATTGTTTATGTCTTTACATCAGACAGGTAATTGCTAATATGATGTTATTCAAATATTCAACCAGACAATTATTGCTTTCTCCATTTATCGGTCATTTTATTGCATTCCACTGTAATTTTGATCTACCTAAATATGCTCGCTTTTCTGAGTAAACTGTGGCTTCATGCTATTAGCTGGGAGAGGGGGGTTGGTGGAGAAAGAAAAATGGCTTAAAGCAAGAAGAGGAGATGGAAGTTATGTATTTGATCAACCTGCTTTGGGATCGGACTTGAGGACAATTCTGTACTTAGTGTCCCCTCTCCATACATGTCATTGCGTCACCTGATGTTAGGTAACTTTATAAAGGCCTGATTCATAATTACTAATTTCAAAAAAGCTCTTTGCTTTGTGGTGACAGGCCTTTTTATTCTGATTTATAAGTTGCATGAGAGAATTATATCGAATTTCACAAGTAACTCTACTAGCTGAAAGCTAGAGATGTAATGTTTTTACAACAGAGATTCCTTATAGAGAAGCTCTTGGAATCCATGATATAAGATGGGCTTTTTAAGCACATCTGTGCCATTCTGCATTTGGTATCAATGGTTTTATGTATTCTACTTGCAGCATTATTTTTGTCTTCAGGTCTGTTGTTAACATGACATCAAAATTAGTGTACCTAGTGGCAATTATAGCAGCCTTTGATGGTTTAGAGGTATGTCTGAGTATATCATCTTGTAATTATGGTCAAGCTGTACGTTTTCTGTTGGAATTTGTGCATCACCCAACCTTTCTAAATTTGCCAAACATGTATATCAATCCATATACAAGAGATATAATGCCCTCGTATGGGAGCAGTCTAACTCGAGTATAGGCTTTTTTATATGAAACATGTCTATAAGAAACGGGAGGCTGAAATTAGGCAGAAGTTGAGAAACATTCAAGAAACGTAGGCAGGCTAAGTTTCAAATAATAGCTTTAAAAAACTGTTTTTATATTCCTCACAAAACCTGAACATCCTATGTCTTGCATCACAATTACCTAATCTGAGTTTTAATTGTTATTGGAAGTCCTAAGGATTTAGGAAACAGTTAAGAAACATCTAAGACTGAAGCTGACCAAACATTAAGAAACATCCAAGCTGAAGACAGAAAGTTTTTTTCTTATAGAAATAGCCTGTATGTCCATTTCCTTTTGTTTGCTGGTGGCCAATCCGAAAGTGCACATGACTCTCCTGCTATGAGCTATGCTTCTTGGGAGTCTAGAAATTAATGTGCTTATCTAGACAGTGATAACAACTATTTGATGTACTTCTTATTGTACCCAGCAATAACAGTCCATGCTCGGAGACGTGCGATCGCACGTGCGCGTGTCCACCTACATGCAAAATCTCCAGTACGAGCGAAGTATCGCCCGTGCCAACATCACTATCAACCGTGCAATCACACATGTCCAAATAGAACACTAGTGGCTGTCACTTTTTGCTTTCATACCTCAGCTTTACCCCGTTTTATCCTAAATGAGGCATTTGAATTGCTTCAGCGCCAGGAAATTCGGTATTTCAGATACAAAAATCTTGGATCGCTCGTGCAATTTAAAATAATAAAGAGCAATCGCTCGTGCAGACAGGGCGCACATGCGCATTGCCGCTCTTGCGCCAATTTCTTTCGAGCATAGACTGAAGTAGTAGCAGACATTTAAATCTACTACCGATTCTTTAGGTTTTATCATCTCATTTGTCATTTTCTTAGGTTGTTTCAATGGGCGTAGTCAGAGGCCTTGGGTATCAGAAGTACGGAGCTATCATCACTTTCGTTGCATTTTTATGCATTGGAGTATCGTCTTGCTTGCTACTGATTTTCATAGCACATCTTAAAGTTCCAGGTAAATGCAGGTCGCTTTGGTTGCATTAGTTTATCATAATGTAAATTTTTGTTGACCATTTGTAGCCGCAAGGGCATCCCTCGTTTGCACATGCAGTCACGCATATTGTTCTGATCATCAGAACTTATGATGCTGCCAGACCTTACACAAGATCTTACAAAGGCTGTGCCATTGCCTCCTTTACCAAGTAGCAGTACAAAGGTTTGTACACAAACATTGAATATCTTTTCCTAAGCATATATATAAATTTATGAGCTTGCCTGTAGTTTGTCATTGGTATAAAGATATTTGTTTTTTTGACTATGACAGTATGTGAGTTGTTGCTGTTAATACCTGGTAAAAGCAGATCATTGATGTAGTAATTGTAATTTTTGTACTATTTGGCCATTTTATGTTTTCGTAGTTGCGTAGCTATAAGGATACCTGAGCATACTTATTATCTTTTAGCAATGCTCAGACATGTGTTCATATTTTGGAGGGTCTAACGCTTGCGTTCTCGAATGTTGTATCGTACGTTGAAAGGATAGGGCAGATAGCTAATCTGCATCTCTTCTTATTACAAGATATACCACACACGCTGACTGCATTTCGTGCTTAATGTTGTTCTACAGGACATGGGCGTTGTGCCTTCAAAAATGATGCCGAGAAAATCTGATGACTAGGGGGCCTATTCACTTTTTATACCTGTTTTATTGGCCTACCAAGTAAAGCAGTAAATCAGACAAAGATATGGTAAATCAATAACAAAATGTCACAATAAACAGAGAGACGTTATATCGCAATATCAAGCAGTTTGCTTGTCTTCAAGGCAAGAAAGGTGATTTCTGCAGTCATAAAATTAGAGGTTTTGTAAGTTCACTTGAGATCTGAAAGGGGCCCTCTGAAAATCTCCTGTTGTCCTGCCTAGCCACAACACTCCTGCCACAGGACTGTTTTGTTGAAATTTTGCGTTGCAATGTACATAGCTGTGTTGCGTGTTCGAGTTTGCAGGAGCCACATTACGTATTTCATGTTTATGTTCTAGTTTCATCGCTGTAGGCTCTAGCACTTTGAAGACCAACTCCCTTTTTATATTTTGAGGCTGTTTGATAATGCTTCTTTGATTAAATTTTGTAGGATTTTGGATTGGAGCTTCGATTGGAATTGCGCTTCAGGTAGGCTACACCATCCTCATTTACTTTGAAGACCGATAAGGAAGCATCGAGTTGCTCATGTGACAGACTAGTTGCTCAAGTGGCCTTATGGGAATCATGCACGATGTGGCATCGAGAGCAGTTTGACATGTTACATCGTGTAATCCTAATGCTGTTGCTCTCCTTCTAAATTTGGCATCAGCTAAAATGTAAAAATGCCTGAGTATTTTGACTTTTGTTTGTCCCATATTCCCACTGTTGTTAGTCCATTGAAACCTTATCAAGATGATTTTGATGCTTGAATCCAGAATTTCATGAACAACTTTTAGTTTGCTTGACTTCTCTATGTTCAGCTGAGTTTCAGAATTCACAGTGGTTCTTCAGTCGCTCAGGGGGGCATGTAATTCACTCTGTTAATTCTTGAGGGACTAGTTCATCCTATTAGACTATACGAGCGTGGCTCTGTCTATATCTTGCTTTACTCGTTCCTAAACCACTAACTTCAACTACTCTAAATCACGAGGTCTATAAATATAACAACAACAACAGCAATAGTCACAGTTCCTTCATAATGCCGTATCAACATAACGAAACAATGTCCTGGATATTTCACATCTCATCTAGAACATGAGAGTCTCGACATATTACAATTCTCAGTCGTCAGTCGCTAAGTGTTGTTTTTAATAAAATTCGCAAGTTGTTGACCATAGTAGAAAGATTAGGTGAATAATATGTAATATCGTGGCAAAGGCTATGAACACAATGCTTCATTATTAGCTTCTTTGCGTAAACCGAGCATATAATACAAGAGCAATAAGGTCTCTAGGTTCAGCGGGTTCAGGTTCGTTTATCCAGTCAGTTTGCAATGAAAATTTGAGCTAGATTTTTTGACGACATTAGCTATCTTATTGTGCTATGCTGATTTCACAGTTGCTTCAGCATTAGTTCTTATTTTCATTCCAGACTGTTGCGTTATTCGTGATGCTCTTTAAGATTGATTGGAAGAAAGTTTCAGCATCAGTATGATCAATTGATTTACATTACTAAGATTTGCTTTATTTTTTTATTTGTGCTCCTCATTAGTGAAACTTAAATAATCTATAGATTACCTGAGATATCAAAGTATACTAGCAAAGTATGGGAAAACATTTAGCACATTGGTAGAAGTTTATGATTCTGCTAAAGCAGGAAAGAACTTGCGGCTTTTCGATACTATGTTTTATACTATATTATATTATGTTATATTATATATTATTATATTGTATCATATTATGTCATATAATTATATGCTATATTAAGTTATATTATTCTATATTATATTATATTTTATTATATTATGTTATATTATATTATTTTATACTATATTATATGATATTATATTATATTATATTATGTTATATTATATTATATTATATTATATTATATTATATTATATTATATTATATTATATTATATTATATTATATTATATTATATTATATTATATTATATTATTATATGCCATATTATATCGTTCTGTATTAAGTTATATTTTATTGTATTATATCATATATAATCTGACTTCTATATTATAGTTTATTATATCGTATTTTTGCATCTCTATGAAAAGACCACATTATTTAAAAAGCGTTTATTTCTATCAGTAATTTTGCCTATCTACATGCCTAGGTTAGAGAGAATGTTGGTGTTGTAGAATCGACATCCGATGGTTGCGAATCTCAGTTGGTTGACAATGAAGTGAAAGGAAATCGTATCAATTTAAACTCTTGTAATTCAGCTCAATGCATTGCAAATGTTGAGTGTCCTTCAAGTGATAGCAAATTTGAAGATGTCTGCCTTATTGCTGAAACAAGTCTTGGTACTGAACCAGATATGTCTTCCTCTGTTAGCAGTAGTCAGGGCAAAAGTGAGGAAGGTAAAGGAATAGTTTTGTAGAGTTCTACTTTGTATTTATGAAAAATGCTGATTCTCATTTAGAGACCTTTATTACAGACTGCTTTTGAATGCTCACAATCTCTTTGTTAGCTACACAAGTTTTTTAGAACAGCAAATATGCGCTGTAGTTGATTGGTCATTTAGCCGAGTTTCGCCCATGTTATTTTAGTAGATAACCGAAGAATCAATCAGACACACGCATTCTCACAACGGTCTTCCGTTGTATGGTAGTATGTGTTAGGAATACACTCTAACCAGACCGCACTTTGGTTCTTGAACCCTTTGTATACACTGGAAAGACGTAATTGATATTTATATCTATAACCGTCTAAATTGAATTGTCTTATTAGTTCCGTTAAACATATATTCAGATTCAGATTCGCACTCATGTTTGCTTGCTATAATCAGTTGTTTTCTAAATACACAATCCTCTTCATGAATACCTTCAACAGTGTACACTCTAAAGTTCAAGACATTTTTTGTAGTTAGCGCATTCTAGTATACCCTTAATAAGGTGCATATGCACTTCTTGTAGCTAAATGAGAAACCTATTTTGAGAAGCAGTGTTTGATTATCATATAGCATTTCGACTCTCCTCTTAACAAATAAGTGCAGCTATAAGTATGTCTTTTCGTTCAGATGTATGCAGAACAACTGAAGATGCTTCGCCGCATACGACTCAAGCCAGCGAAGCTGATGTATTTTTGTTCATCAACCTCCACACCTTTCAAAGCTGGATATCTTCATAAAAGTCAGCGTAGTATTATTTTTGCTAGGCGGAGTTGCAACATCAGCAGTTGTACGTATCTATCTTTAGCTCCATAAGATGCCATTGATAACCACTACTCTCAATGAATCATAACTGGAGCAGTGAATCAGAGAGAATGCTATGACAAAAATGTTGAATTGTGGTGCAAAAAATAGAAGGTTGTTTCAACCTGTATTTTTAGAGTATCGAAAAGTTTAAGGGAAACACATATGTATTGAAGTAATTCAAATTTTCTATGGAAATAATATTTTGATGTAAAATTACAATTGTGCAAGATTAACTTGTGACCGTAGTGATACCGTAAATTAGAATAGTATTCTTAATATGATTTTGCATTAGTTAATTTTAAATATATGGAAAAGTATAGTTTTATTAGCTTTGAATAGAATTTATTTACAAAAGCATGCACCTTGACCCACTACTCATTTTTTAATTAGATAATTGCCTTTCATTCTACACGTTTTTTTTATTAGAAAGTCTTTTTGGCCCAGTACTGAAACTTTCTTAACTTTTTCACGATTCCAGTATCAAAACTGTTCTAAGACTTTCTCAGCAAAAATTTTTACTTGAGATGTTTTGCTCATGCGCATTAGTGGAAAGTGAAGAAGTTCCATGTATATCTGAAATGATGAGAAATCTTAGTAAATAACAGAAGTTGCTCTGTTAGAGGGTAGCCAATATCACATCGTGACATTTTCTATGCAGAAAAATTGAGTATTTTCATTACATAAACACTAAAACAATTTCCCCAATTCCTTGGGGGTTGGAGGGTGCCTCTGAGAGGACTTTAGTTCTGGCACGAGTATTTAGGACCGGATGCCCTTCCTGACGTCACCAATGGCCTGCGGTGGGCCTCGAACCCAGGACCATGTTGGTCTGAGTCAATGATATAGAAGCGCCGACGGCGCTACATGTCCAACTCAGGGGTTTGCACATTGAACCGAGTGAGGCAAATTTTGCATAGGCGGCCATTTTAAATAGAGGCAAAAAGGATTATCGCCAGTACTGAGCCCGTATAATTTGGTGAAAAGTAAGGGCTCATTTCATGAAGTTCCGCACAGATTTAAGCTTGTAAAGTGGTGAGTTAGTATGAATTATCTCTTGTCCTTTCAATTTTGTTTGAATTTTGGCAATTTGTGCATTTGTCGCGACGTTTCAAGTGCTTTAGAGGTGGCAGTTGCTGCGGTGTACTTCTGTCTTGTTGAAATAAAGTGTTTTGCAAACATTTCATTACAAGGGGATTAAGTTAGTAATAGCGATTTCAATTTCATTTGCTGCAGTATTCACTCTAATAACCTTAAAAACTTTCATTTTTGTTAGTCTTATCAAAGAAAGAACTTTGTGACATTATATCACGGGACACCGACTTACTGTAAATCGGTGGTCAGGGAGATGTTTTCAAAGAATTTTCTTGACAGTGAATCCGATATGGTCTTATATTCCTCAAGCACTCCCTGCCCTGCGTAAAAATCATCTCTCAGTTTACCCTCTTCCCTTAAGTCGGTGGTCAGGAAGATGCTTTTTAACATTTTTTATGGTCATCGTGTTAACCAAATAGCTTTTAATACATCAAAAAAGCATGGCTAACAATATTCTTATATAGAACAAAAGATGCTTGTACAATTTATTGTCATCAAAATGGACATATGGAAGATATTGGTAAAAGTCTGACCGTCTTCTGTAAGTCTTGTAAGAAGGTCTGTACCACCCCTGGTAGCCAGTGCCTTCTTTTACTGAGCTTTCGATCGTAATTGATGATGAATCTTTCATTCTCGATTTTACCTCCATTTCCCCCAATTCCTTGGGGCTTGGAGGGTGCCTCTGAGAGGACTTTAGTTCTGGCACGAGTATTTAGGACCGGATGCCCTTCCTCGCGTCACCAGTGGCCTGAGTTGGGCCTCGAACCCAGGACCATGTTGGTCTGAGTCGATTGCATTACCGCTAGGCTACGGCTGCTCGTGATTGAAGGTGAATCGCTGTCTGAAAATCACTTGAACAAGAATGACATTTCGAGTCGTGAGGATGCTTTTGGTTTATTCTTGAAGTGTTTTAATAACTTTAGTCCCTCGTTCAACTTTGAAATATACTGTACGTTCTATGAAAGTCTTTCCACATAGTCTCCATCCATTTAGCTAAGCCTTTACATTGTGTTACTTTTCAAACAAAAGGCTGCCTTCGCAAATATGCTTTTTATCGAGGTAATTGCTTATGTATTGCACTTTTATTTTGGTCAATATTATCAATTCCAAACTCGTTCTGCTCAGTGCGAAATTTGCTGAGAAAACCGTACGGGATGGCTGCTGCAAGTACGAGTTCTGTCGGTGACCCCCTCTCAATTTGCGTTAAAGTGCCCTGTTCTCAAATGCCCCACCAGTGAAAATGCAACTGAGATAAAAATATGTACATGACATGACAAATGGTGTTGCAAACTAGCCCGTGTTACTGATGAAACAACTGGTCATTTGTTTCCTACTTACGTAATGCTGTGCGGTGTTTGATTCATTTCTGTTGATTACTGTTCTTTGTAATCATCTACAGTTCATGTTCTTTGCTCACCATCGTTGTTGTCATCACCTCTGTGTTTAAAGTAATTTCTATTGTGAGTGTGTTGTTAATATCATATAAGAGCCTGTGCTTGTTTGTAATGTCAGTCGTGTTCCAGTGGCCGTGAGGAGAAGTCGTGTAAGTGGCCGTGAGTTGCTAGTTACTAGTTGCCGTTTGCCGTGAGTTTAAATACAGTCGTGTAAGCTGCCGAGTGGAAACCAGTGAGCTGAAATCGTTTGCAGTTGTCGTTACCGTCTTATAAAAGCCGCCGCTACAGTTATTGTTAAAGGAGTGGAAGTTGTCCTTACCGTGTCATTGAACGGATTTGAACATTTCGAACTGGAACAGTTATACGTATTCACCTTTAGTTATTATTGATGTGAGTTATTGTTCATTGTTATTTTTTATATTCCTCATCGATTTGTCTTTCTTTACCGGTAAATTCTTGTCATTTTACAGATGCATGATTCATCTCAAGGTCCGAAATGGAATTGACCTGGCTGAGCTAGTCTAGCTATTCAGTGGTACGCATGCTCCTGGCTACTAACCACACGCTGTCGTCGCTAATGCCGAGCTTTGTTGGTTGATTGATCATAGATATCAACAGGAAATTCTTAGCATGGGTAAGTCCTTACATGCTGTCATTTTCACAGATATGCATTGATAAGCTGCAATGGCTATGCTGGTGTCTTTATTTACGTAAAGGCCTTGTATCACAGTAGATGTAGATTTTTAGCTGTTATCTGATCCGACACCAGCCCCCTTTTTTGTTACGGATAAATGCATCCAAGCATCGGTGTATAAGATCGTATTTGATATGTTCGTTTTCTTTCTCGTTCGCCCCGTTGCGTTTTGTATGCGATAGCTCTCTTTTTGTAAACTACGGTGTTAAGGCCTATCTCTTCGTTTAGAACTCAGATGCGAAGCCAATGTTTCGGACTTTCAAAACGTTTCGAGGAAGTCTG
>OLMO02000006.1:6824273-6835318 GCA_900291935.2 Cassiopea xamachana | reverse complement strand
CAGTAGGAGAGACAGAATATTGCTCCAGCTGGGGTAAAAGACCAGACATTGCTAAGATAGCACTGTCGTGTCTCCTACCTTCTACATGCCCATACAAATTTGCAATTAACCCATTGGGGGCAGCAACAGCTTGAAACTCAAGGGCATGCACCCTTTTGTGGCCATTATAGACCACTCTCTGATTCCTCCCAGGTCTGCAAATGGGTCGGACTGTACCATCTACAAAACCCCAACAATTGTCAAGTGCAGCACCACTGTTGTGGATTGCACGTGCATATGTTTGTAGGTTTTGTGGTGATAGCCAAGGCTGGTCTAGTTCTGTAAGAAGATAACAATATCTGTTGTATATGATCTCTGTGATAAAATTGGCAGCCATACAGAGCTGCGGGACAGGCCTACCAAACCTTGGAATCAAATCTGCATACCTACAAGGGTATGCAAATCGTTTGAGGCAAATACACAACGCTTCCACGGAATCGATCACAACACCGTTGTAACACCTGATCACTTCTGGTAGTCGGAATGTATGTACAAGTGTGTAAATATCATCCTTGCCAAACCTAAACTCAACTTTGCATTCATCGTCAGTCAAGCCCTCAAGATTGAAATGCTCATAGCGCCAAAATGGCAAAGCACTATGCAAGTTTCTTCTAGGCCTAGGCGCATCTAAGAGCATGAAAAGGTCGTCATCATCTAGCACGTTGTTTTCATGCAGCTGTAAAGCAAGATCTTGAAGTTCAATGTTGGCCTCCATTGCTAAATATTACTCTGATTGTTGGCGCCTAAATAGTTGAGTAGTCATTTGCGTGTTGTGTTTCCTAACCACATTCCACAGACTACGGCGACACGATCTTACTGCGCTCTTGCCCAAGCCTCCAAGGGTCGTCGTAGTGAGTTACGTATCAAATCGTAAACTCTCTAATGCTTCATCAGTGACTGCACTCGTCGATGCGTGACCAAAACTTGCTTGCACGCAGTGATGTGCCGAGACACCTTCTGTTTGGGGGGCGTTCTGGCCAATTGACCTACTATTGTTACTAAATTTTTACTAGAAAAAGGTCACAGGAAACCCTCTTGCTGCCTGGCTAGCTTTTGACCAACTTTCTTGTAAAGATGCAAATATTGGGGGTGCTATGCCCCCACGCCCCTCCATCGACACATCGATGTTTGAACGCATGAGATCTCATCAAAAACGGCCATACACTTTCCAGTATAGGTGAGAATGACTTTTGTAGGACAGTAGCACAATTATACAATGCTTTAGGCAAGCTTACGCCCTTGACCAGGGGCAGATCTAGAAAATGTCATGACTGTCGCACATAGGGCGTGGCTGGTTAGTGGGCGTGGTCAAACCTGGGAATTCTGCGACTGTTTGCTGTAGGGCTGGTGAAGATAGTCAAAATAAATTACACATGTTCAGGACTTAAATATTACGCCATAACACATTTCAAAATTAAGTCATCAAAAAAGAGGTACGCTTACTGACTATCATTTAACTATAATTTCCAATTATAATTATAACCCTAACCCTAACCAATGCTCTAGCTCACTACAGTACTCAGAGTTAAAAATGAATTGCTACTAATAATTCATGCTTCAGTATCAGCAGGGGCGAATCCAAGGAGGACGGAGGTAATGACCCCCTCCCAAATGGCAATATTTCCTATTGCAAACAATAGTGTTAAGAAACTTCCTACATAAAAAACAATAATGTGAATCAGATGGGCCACCAAAGTCCAGCACTAGACCCGCCCCTGATTATAAGACACATAACCAGTTACTAAAAGTATTTCATGATGTATTTCACAAATTCCATGTAACTGAAATAACAACACAAAATGTGCTTTTAGCATGGGGAATTACCATTCTCAGGATCATTCCCTTGCAACATGCAATAAGGGGGCTATAGCCCCCAGTCAGAAGGTGAAAAGCAATTTGAAGATTTTTGGCATTTGTAATACCATGAAAACCATATTTTAGCCCCCTTGTTTGAAGAGTCAGCCCCCCCATTCAAAAATTCCTGGTGCCACCCCCACCTTGCCATTTGAGCAAATAAGGTCTAGAATGCAGTCCAGCCTATAGGCTGAATATCAATCCTTGTTGAGCAGATTCCAAGCACATAACTGGAGGCTTGCCTCCACAACTTTGAAGTTATGAATAAACTGCTTTTATTTTGTTTAATGATTTTTTTTCAAACTTTCATTTCAACAATATGTCTACTAATTACAATTATACATCTCACTATATAAGGCAATGTACAATTGGCTGTCACAGCAGTACAAAAAAAATAAAAAAAACAGTCTAGTTAATTACTGAGAAAGTCAATTTTCATGTGTCGTGTAATTTTGAACTTGTACAAGGCTTATTGCAGCAACAGAATATGAAATATGTGCATCTTATTGTGATGTTCATGATCCTGGACGGGATACCTTTTTGCATTTTAATGTCAAAATCAAATAATAATAATAATAACAAGGCATCTTAGATCTACTGCTTTGAGTTGACACTTGTATGCACTTATAGAGCACTAAAATCTATAAACATATATTCCATAGCGCTGAAAATGTTGAAGTGTTGAGGGACCTTTGTTTGACTTTTAGTCTAGACATTGCTTTTTTATTGGAGAGACATATGCTCAACTGGCCTAATTTTGTGATCGATTACCTTATTGTAATGAGCTTATAAATTTCTTCCAGTTCATTTTTACCAAATGTGTGATATATCTCTCCTTGCTAAGTATGAATTTTCAATCACATAGGAGATGTTATATTATGGAAAACCTCTACCAATTCTTCAGAGATAGAGAAAGTGTCTTTTTTACCAGAAAACTCATCCATCATATCCTATTCAACAATAAAGCCCATTGAAGGTAACTTGTATGTTTCACTGCCATAATATGAATTTTGGTTATATTCAATTACATAGAGACATTGTAATGTTGAGGGACTTTTAAGTGTTGGGGGTGTAGCACAGTGATCCTCAATCCTGGACACCAGACAGATACTGGCCAGTAGATCTATTGGTGCAAGGCAGTACAAGAAACATTTTTGTACTTGCCACATCTCTCAATGTGACAGAACTTTGCATCACAGTGAGAGCATACACGCTGTCAAATTTACTTTGTGGAATACACTTTTTACAGGTGCTCTCAGGTGTAAAATAAATGACCACCACCCCTTCCTCCCCTTATTACTTTTTTGATTTTTCTTCTAACCCCCTGGACCTTATTAGGGTCCCCTGTTTATTAATTTTGACGAAAATGAGATTTTCTATGAACACCTCAATTTGTTTCCTTTCTTTGTCAGTACTATTCATCCCCACTTTTCAAGGTAAAATAGTGTGCTTCTGTCTATACCATAAATGACCAAATAACTGCCCAATAATGATGATAACTGCCAAATAATGATACTTTTCTTATTCAAAAACTTTTTATGACAAAAGTAGTTAGTAAATAAAGCATGCCTATTTATTGAAGGAAGTTCATCAGCACTAGCAAAAGTTGCATCCCAAAAATGGCAGGAAATCTGCAATAAAATTTGCTCAGAAAAAGCAAAAGTGGTCCATTCCATCATAGTATATGTCTTCTTTTATATAGTTTATTTGTGGCTTCTGACATACTAACCATTAACTTCCAAAGAAAGATCATAATGAGCATTTTATAGAAATGTGAATCTTCAAGATTTTGTGTTCTACCATAATTATTTGATTTGCTGCACCCCCTTTGAATAAGTGAACCCCTTACAAGCAAAAATTTGTAATAAGCATGCCCCCCTCAATTCAGCACACCCCCCAATTAATGGTCAAGAACAAAAATATTAATATTCTAGGATTAGCATGCCCTATCTTTGAGCCCACAGAAATGTAGGTGTTCATGTGTCTGTATAGAATAACTGAGATGAGTGTAAGAAGTGATTCAGCAGATCCAAGCTGGTGACCTATTTCAAGACATCACAGACAGTGCTAGCCAATAGGAAATGCTTCTTGATTCATTTGTTAAGTACTTTTTTCCAGCTTTTCTCTGATGTATTATCTATTTCAATACACTTGAGAGCAAGAATCTTATCTGTGAATTTTTTAATAAACACACTTCCTTAAACAAGTGAACCCCCAAATAAGCACACCCCTAAAAATTGGAAAATTTAATAAGAGTACCATGTGGTTTATCAAAAAATTATGGCATGCCCTGTTTCCACAAAGATGGTGTTTTTTTATATTGCATGAAATTAATTTCTTTCATTATGGTTGAACCTAACTGCTTTGAGCCATTGAATTTTAGCTGTGGTTTTCCAGTGATCAGAGTAATTTTACCCTTTAATTATGCTGCATAGCCATTCCAAATGCTATATTGATTAGGAAATCCTATCCAACTGCCTATTTTTGCAATTTTAGGAAGTTTTGAAGGCCAGGCAGGATTTTTGTGCTATGATTGCTATAACCACATAAAGGAGAAGTTGTACCCTCAACATTTCAAATCAGAAGTGAAAGCACAAGTGAAATTAGCCTTGGGTATTTGTGCAAATTCATTTTTTGGATTTTTCATCCCACTGACAATGATCTTTGTCATTGGACAGAAAGGAAAGATCCAATTGGCATCTGCGGGGCTTGGATTGTCCATATGCAATTTTACAGGAAATGTCTATGTTCTTGGAATAACATCAGTTTGTGAAACATTCTTCTCACAAGCATATGGTGCAAAGCAGATGAGAAGATATGGCATCATATTACAAAGGGCAATTATTGTAACTACTATTGCCATTATGCCTGCTTGTGCCTTGTGGATCAATGTTGATAAGATATTGTTACATTTGGGACAAGACAAAGAAGTTGCAATGTATGTTTAGTACAGTTTTGTCAATTTGATATAATGCAATCATTCATAAGGTGCCACCCTAATTTGCTTTTTCTCATCTGCCACCACAATTTATAGATTTTGATGGTAGAATAACCATCTGAGATAAGTATCTTTGATGGGTTTTGATGAAGACTTTGATATATGAACAATGCCATTGTGACAGATGTACACTTTGCACAATTACATTGTCCATAAAATGCTTCTAACAAGGAGCTTAAAGATTCTTGCTATCTCATGTAAAGCTTTGGTATGTCAGTGAAAAGTTAAAACCAGATTTCAAATAGTTTCAAGCCTGATCAAAGCAGAGGGCCCTCTAAAAGTGCTTTGACATACATATTTGCATAAATCAGTTTTTTCTGCATTACTCTGGTAAATTAGTAATTCCTCCAAATCAGGTTAAATTTTTTCTTCCAACTTGCATTATTCTATGTAAAATAAGCTTATTCTTTAAGCTAGAAGTATGTTTCACCAAATTTTAAAGCTAGGTGACTGGGATGGAAATTAATAATCTGTGATGGATGTACACATTTTATGTGACTGACATACATGTGCAGAAATAAATTTCAGTAACACTAAAATATAGCAGTTCTTAGCACTAAAATTGTGATATGTAGTTTGCTATTACTTTATGATGATTATAACTTTTTGTTGACATTAGGAAATTCAGAAAAAGATATTGTCCTCTATTTTACTAGGAGGAAATGTCCCATAGTTAACCATAGCCCAGTCATGTATTGAGTTTTTCTCATCTGCAGCAATAAGTGTCACAAATAAGGCCTTTTTTCCTGGGATCTGCCAGGATACCTTGTTGTTTGAGGAAATTGATCCTACTACTTCAAGCGCTTTGCTATTTCAAACCGGCTTGCTTTGTATCCTGAATCCTGTTATAATAATGTCCCTTCTTCTGTTACTTTAGCAATAAGAAATTCCCCTTATATAGTCAAGTAGGAAAAGCTTGTGAGCTACTAGAGCCCCCCAGCTATTGATTTACTTCTACACTACTCTGTAAGTACTCGATGTCCTCTCAGCCAGTTTTAATACTCCAAGCTCGCTGGCAGACACACCAGACCTATCTCTTAATACCTTTTCCTTTTTTTAGTTTGATCATTATCAATGTATGTTGCATGGGCCAGGCATTCAACTAAGGGAGAGGGCCTGGGGGTCTGGATCCCTGTCCTTTTCAGCAAAAGAAGGGAAGTGCCCTTTTTCAGTGCTCTCTTCGTATCAAAATGGGCGTTCTCCTTATATTGAAAAGACGTGGCTCCTAAAATTTTCAGCAGTCTTCGCCTTTTAATGGTTGCGATTGCAAGGGCACGAATGGACACACGCATGGAGTTGATAATTCGAGCGATTGATCGCACACATGAGTCAGATATATGATCGTTGATTTATACCTTTAGTATACGAGCAGACGCCAATCAGAACCCGTTGGAATTTCCTGCAAACAGAACCAATTAATACTCCCTATTTGCCGCCTGTTTCACATTTTTCAAAGGCAAGCAAAACCTTCAAGTTGTATGAGAATGACAGTAATCAGAATTCCTATTTGCGCAATTAAAAGGAGAGTTTCATGGTCTCACATATTAGGAACTCCTTTTAGTCGCATGTTTTAATAAGTAGTAGTTTCAAAATGCATAGCAGTATTCAAAGGTTGTATCTTCTTGATAACATTTTAGTGTGCCCTTTTTCTCGAGTTGGACTGCCCTCGAAAAGTCCTAGTTGTTCGCCTGTATGCTTTTTGTTTACTTTCAGCTTCTTGCTTTGTTTTGCCTGCATTCCTTTTTCAGGAGTCTTTCCCATATCCATATAGCGAAAACAATCACATATCATTATCAGTAATATTTGAAGTCCACTAATTTTCAAATAGCATTATTTATGCACAATATAGTCAATGTAGTGCAATGACAGTTTGAATTGTGTTCTGTGCAGTGCTAGACTTCCAAGACAAAAAAATAAAGAAAAGAGCTTCTATATTAAGTAGTACATTGCTGTGCAAAATACTTGGTGTATAACTAATAGTCTAAAGCAAAACATTTAATTAAGCTAAATTCCTAGTTTCCTTTTCCAAAAGTTTTGAGTGGCATGTAGAGTGAAAATGTGACGGACCTACAGAAAATTTGTATGTCTGTCACAGCACTTTTGTCCAAATTATGAGGAGCCTGCAATTTTCCTTTGACACACTGGTCAACTTTGCTGGACGTATTTATAATCCTGGATAAAGTAACTGTTGATAGGACACTTTGATTGAACTTTTTTTGTGACGGACTCTTGGTCCAGCCAAAAATACCAAGCTAGCACATCAAATCTACTTCAATTAAGCTAAAATCAAAGCAAAATTATATTTCCTAGGCCTTTTCTGATTGCACAGTTGAAAAAAATATGAAAATACATGAATAGATCACTATTTGAAGGAGATTGTTAGAAGTGATATGTATTTGTGAAATATTGTCTTCACCATACCGCCTGTAAAATGCTGCATAGAAAGTGCACAAGAGTGCCATATTTTTTATTACTGTCTTATAAAACTAGATACCCTAAGTTGTCTGTTGATGGCTCAAATTTAAGGTCTCATCCATTTCTAATTTTTCACCTAGAGGTTGACGTTTGCATGAAGCTGCCCATTTGTTATTTCTTTAGTGCCATGTTTTTGTAGGTTTGAGCAGTTGGGATATTTGTTGATCATCATCAGTGGTTTGCCAAAAGACTTTTGAGTGGGGATGTAGCAACGGAGATATACCAATACCCTAGAATTACTGACAAATGATCGATTACCTAGAAGCTATGATTGCGAAGCAAGCTTTTGCCAGCAAGATATAGAATTACCAACAGTCTCAACAAAAATGCCACCCCCCTACACAATTAACGCTCTCCCACACTCGCTGGTTTGGGATCCCCCTGACCATCTTTGCTGATTAGATTTAGTGTTAACCCGTTTGGGTAAAGTCTCCTTTGAAAAATCTGTCCATTGTATATTCGTAGGCTGGCTGGGCAGTATACCATTTGGTTTATTCCTGGATTATTTGTGAGTATTTTCAGTTCATTTTTCAGCCTACTTGTTACGATAAACGAATTCCGTAGGTGGTGCCAGGGAAGACATGTTGGAGGGGCTAGAACTGCCAAAGTGCCAACAGTGAGCAAACGGGGAAAAATATAGCAGACCACGCCCTTTGAATTGGGTGAAAAAGAAGGAAAGATTTTTGACAGTGCCAAAAATACCTATAAATCTTCAAAATTAAGTGGCATTGGGGGGCTAGAGAGAATTTTGGGGATGTTATAATACACAAGTTTATTTCTAATCTACCTCCAAAATTTACCAAAGATGGTTATTACAAAGACTTTTTATATCTGGTAGCACCATCCCTGCGTACCTCAGATATATTTACCTCCAAGCGCACCTAGTTTTGTGTGGTATTGTCAGTGCGTACGTGCCAACACTCAGATACACAAATCTTCAACTATTTTCACTAAATAGTGGCCTCCCATATTATGTTGTGAGTCAGGCCTGGTTTTACTTGGAGTACGCATATTCCATTGCCATGGGATTATTTTGAAAACTTGCTTATTCTATTTTTTTCTTTTTTAGTAAGTAATGTCGGGGAAAGGCCGTAGTGCCTATAACAAAGCCGCGACAAAGGAAAAACTGAGAAAATGGGGAAGTTTAAGTAGAGAGGAAGATAAGATCAAGTTTGTTGATGTTAGATTTAAAAGGTGACAAATTGTAGGATTCATGGAAAGTAGTGGGTGGCAATGAGTTGCACAGTTGAGAAGTTTTAGGAATGAAAGATGATTTGTGTACTATAGTTCGTGGATTAGGTAGTGTAACTTGGAAAGGGTGTGAATAGGTAGAGCTTCTGGTGGTTCGAACACGCCTCACTGGATCAGGAATAATATTCTTGATTTCCTGAGAGCAATTTCCGTGCAAACAGACTTTTACATAATGCTATTCTACTGGGTTTCAATCTGTATACTAAGTCCAAGAACTATTATTGGGATTGCTGTTCCTACCAAATTTCAATGTTATTGCATCGTTAATGTCACTGCATTCGCTTGACTTTAGGAGCTACTTAGAAATATCAAAACTATTTCTGTGTTTCTACTTCCAAAATGCTATTCTACTTCCATAGTGCTTAGATGATCAGGATATCAGGCTTGAACACGTGGGATTGCTGATTTTTAACATTGCATGGAAGTGGTTTTTAACCGGGATTTCATGGAGCCCAAAGGTTCCCCCCCCCCAGTACAATCCTTGGGCTCCGCCAAAAGTTATACTAGTACTATGGTCGACAGTAATTTGTAATTCTCCTCTACAGGTATGTGAACAGGGGACTATTCGAACCACTAGAATGCTTCGCTGGGGCTCTGCTAAAGCAATACGTTTGAAAACTACTTTTGTATAGACATCATTTAAATGCAATGTTAAAAATCAAGAGTATTAGGCCCAATCCATACGTATCGCGATTTTTGTGAATCTATAACTTTTTTTGCCTTCATATCTGTCTCTACATATGCAGTGTTTTTCAAAGTTGTGTCGTACTTGCCTTCCTGGAGTCCTAGGCGAAACAAAGTGACAGTGCTATAAATACCCATCACAGTATGAAAAAGGTCTTAGTAGATTCTTTAGTTTGAACACAAAATTTCAGACCTAGCAACTCATATACAGGGCACGTTGTACTACTGGACAACGGCCTAAAGTTACACAGTTATTTTCCTTGAAATCTGTTTACTTATAACTGATTCTTTATCCTTGAAATTCGCCTTGATAATATATCTTTCCTTTTTAGTTTTTTGTTCTTTATAATCTGCTATTGCGATACATTGCATGTCAGGTATGGCTTACTGGTTCATATGAACTGCTATTACTATCAAATGTGTTGAAGGCTAATGGTCTTAAATACTTAGTAATTGTTTCTTGGTCATTTTCTGCATGTTGTTCATAATTTTATGCTTTTTCCAGTCCATGCCATTGTAGTATAATTGTTTATTTGATAGTTTCCCGGTTTGTCGCTTGTGTCCAGCAATGTGATTATTGGGGGGGGGGTGACGTCACGCCCCCTATATATTTGAAATTTTAAGAAAGTTGGTCAACAAGTCAGCCATGCTGCAAGAGAATTAGCCACAGGTGGTCAAATGGCCGAAGCACCCCCCCCCCCCAATGATCGGAAAATTGCACGCCTATGCAAAGGTCGCATTATCTTCCACTCTCAATTTTGAATGTAATGCTTATGTACTTGATTCCATTCTCCATGTGTGTGGAAATGCCTTTTATTTCTTTCCAAAGAACATTGTCTACCCATCGGTTTATAGTGCAATAGCTGCTTTCATTGTAAATGGGATATGCTGCTATGTGTTTGTGCATGTCTGCGATTTGGGAGTTAGGTAAGTGTGGTTGCATTGTAAATAAATGATAGATGAGTGGTATCACTATTTCACGATAGTCGTTAATTTGATTCCATATACTTGGATGTTCTGATATTATGTGATTGCATTCTTGTAAATAATTAGATGTTGTGGTATTTTGAGGTCAATGCAAATTTTTAACGATGGTTATAGCGCGTGCGCGGGTTGAAGCAGAGGAGATAACTCAGCAAGCAGGGATTGCGCAGGTGGAGACTGATAGTGGTATCACGAATAGGATAGGCGTCAAATCTTGATTGACTAACAAAGAAATCACCATCGAAGGATTCCTGCCAATGATGTTGCGAGAATTCATCTAAGAAGCAGCGAGAAGCATGTTATGGTGGTAAAAAGTGTACTTTCTTTGCTAAAAAACTGATAGCAGATGGTTTCGAATAATAGACCTTTCTCCTAATTACGTCATTCCTGTGCGAGCGCGCAATGCATTGTGGTACTTGTGGTCACGCGTTGCGATGCTTGTTGTTGTTTTGCAGTTATTTTGTCTTTCTGTTTCATGATTATCTCGCAGAAAATGTCTAATAATAACGAATTGGAAGAAAAGTTAAACAAAACCCATTGCTCCAGTTTTTTTCAAAGCTCCTGCCCGAGCAATGGTTTCATTCCAGAAAAATCTGTCGAGACCAGAAGGGAAGAGGTCGGAGTGTCTGTGTTACGAGAACAGCAGGTGAGAGACCAAGGATGGTCGAGATTTATGCGTGGGTTCCCTGGAATGTCAGAATCTGTCATTGAAAAGACGCTTATTGCAGAATCAACTACTTTCCCACAAAAATCTGTTGCT
>OLMO02000006.1:6793610-6810434 GCA_900291935.2 Cassiopea xamachana | reverse complement strand
AAACTTTAGATTTACACGTTTCTCACGGAATGCTATTTTTAGAAAAAAGTTGCAAAAGCTTGCCCTAGTAATTACTTCTATTATATTAGACGGATCAAATCAACTACCAATTCTTTAGATTTCAACATGTTATCACAATAGTTGTAGATAATCAACGTACCTATTTCACAATGAGAATGCTTACTTCATCTTATTTTCTTGAGATTTGAGAATTGACTTTCGTTCTTGACATAGGTTGTTTCCGGGGGAGTAGTTAGAGGACTTGGGTATCAGAAATACGGAGCCATCATCACATTTATTTCATTCTTATGCATTGGAACATCTTCTTCCTTGCTGTTGATTTTCGAAGCACACCTTAAAGTAGCTGGTACGTTTTGGTCCAATTGGTTGCATCAATTTATCAATCTTTAGTTATGTATGTTTTTATTTGTTTATCATTTTCAATCACAGGTTACTGCATTTATGATGCTGCTAAAGCAGAAAAACATTTCTAGTTTTTTTATTCTTTTATGCGAAATAGCTATTACATATGTATGTGTATATAAATATATACATATATATATAAATATAAATATATATATATATATATATTTATTTATTTATTTATATATATAAATATATATGTATATATTTAAATATATATATATATGTATATATATATATATATATATATATATATATATATATATATATATATATATATATATATATATATATATATATATATATATATATATATATATATATCTACATATATATATATATATTTATTTATTTATTTATATATATATAGGATACTGCGCCCTTTGTTAATATATGAAGTAGCCCATGCTGTTTGATCGTCAATGTATACGATACTGTCATACCCTGATGCAAAATCTTATGCCAGACTGTGCCATTGTCTCAGTTGCCAAGTAGAATACATAGGTCTGTACATAGAACTTCAACATCTACACTCAACTTTGTATCTACGCTTAGTGCATACTGAAGTATGACCTTATTATCAATGTATTAACTTTATTTTTATAAACTGAGATACTTATGTGAGCTCATGTAGTTGACATCATCACTACATTAACCATGTATTTGACAATGCAACGAATCAATTCCCTAAGGTAGGTAGATCTCGGGGGTACCTGAGTGGACTCATTTTCCCCTTGGCTATATCAAAAACTGCTTCAATTTTTGGAAAATGTCTTTTACGTAGAAAGTATTGATGTAGGCAGCAAGAGAAGACGCATCACTTTCACTGATTAGATTACGTAGGTAGTTTTGTAATACATAACTATTTTTGTTGAAATCGCTTGTTGCAGTTTAAGTGGTTGATGAAACTCGTTGGTATTGCATTGGGTATCATATCAGGTTCATCCCCCTGTGCTGCAAGACGAGAAGTTGCCGTACGAGAAATTGTCAAAACCTCCAGATCCCTAAGCATAGGACTGAGCACTTTGAAAAATGCATTCATTACTCAGCTGCAAAGGACTGGAATAATACGCCTATTAATATATGTGAGTTGCCAAGAAGAAATACAATCAAAAGGCAACTGAAATTGTATATAAAGAGCAAGACATGAATAAGCATGACCCCCTGCAAGAGTAGCTCCACAATAAATAGGTTTTTGTTAATTTTTTTGTCGTTCTGTTTAATGGTTGCTTTTATTGTAAATAACTCAGTTCGTAATTTTTTGTTGTTTTTAAGCTGAATGGTATTTTGTGTGTAAAGTTATGAAAGTAAAAATGAAAAAAAGCCTTTTGAAAGAAAAATTACTTTTTTAAATTTACTTTTCATTGTTCGATAATTAATCTATGATTACTTTTTCTAGGTTTTTGGATTGGAGCTGGAATTGGAGTTGTAGCTCAGGTAGGCTACGCTAGGTTATTAGAAGATCTATAAGCGAACATCTAGAGAGTTGTATGTAGTACGACAGTATTTCTCTTGTGATTATATGAAGAGCAGCAAAGCCGGTAGGGCTGTAAAATGTCCGTTAACACCGGCAGTGGCGCTGCCTTGAAATTTTCTAGGGTGTTTTTCGCAGCAAATTTTGAACTAGTTCGCTGGAAATTTTTTCTAATAGTGTTTTAAGTCCACATATCTGCTATATATGGCTAAAACGTCTTGTAGTGCTTCTAGTTGCAGGAAAGTTTGCAATTATTCCGCAGGAAATTAACTTGTGCTGACAGGAAGAAAAATTTTTTCAGGCTCTGAAAGCCTGTTTCACAAGGCACCCATATAGTACAAGCTCTCTCGTGAAATAGTACGTTGATTTAAACCTTTAGCTTTCTGACCATTTCTCCCCTTTACGTAACGCTCCGTTGGTGTGCCCCCATATGGGTGTTGCAATGCCTATAACAGAAAATTAGATGCCCTACCTCCTCTTTTGAGGCGTTGCGTAAAGGGTGAATGATCCGTTATATGTGTAGGCCGCAGGATTGATATGGCAGATCAAACTCCCTAAAGTATCATTTTTGTAGTTTGAGTTTTTCTTTTATGTATTGTGTAGGATTTTGACGTATATGAAAAACAGCCTTTAGCTGCTCATTTACAATGTGACAAAATGGATGGTGGATGCAATTTTGAAAACAATCTCAATCAAACAGAAAATTGTAAATTTCAGAAAGCAGTCGCCAATTGTATTGTTAACTTCCAAAGCATTTTATTGTCATCAATACTCTTCTGATTTCACCTATTTTGTGCGCCTTGCTAGAGAGTTGTTTTTAGGCTCCTGGTTGACATTTCGTGAGAATGGCCCAGCGTTGCAAATGTAGTACCTGCAATCAGAGTGTATCTGACAAGCGCAGTAGCCACCTTATGTACTTGAAGGAGAAATAGCTAAATGAATATTTTAAAGCATAGAAACCTAGCCCAAGTGGTCTGAGGGGCTGTTATCCAACAAAGTTGAAGAGCGATTTTGTATTAATCTGATGCTGACAGCTGCTTTTTATTTTTTCACCAGACTGTTGCCTTATTCGCACTTCTCTTTAAAATTGATTGGAAAAGAGTTTCAACATCGGTATGTTTACTTCAAATTCAATTACTGTATAGTATACACTTTAATGTAGATCATGTGTGTGTATTTGTGTCTGTGTGTGCGTGTTCTTGTAAGTCACCTCTGGGCTAGTATCACGATTTAAGTTGGTTGAATGTGTCCCTATTCGATCTTGTGTTACAATACACAGTTTCAAGTTTAATCAACTTTATATATTCCTGAATTCACGAACATCCATTGACTCAATTCTTGCCTCCATGTGCAGATGTAAAGCTGCTTAAACATACTTTTTGTGCCAAAAAATGACTTTGATCTTGTACTATTGTGCTGCATGTATCTTTAAACGGACGCTCAATTTTATCGATTTTATGACCCCCTCTCCCCCCTGTGTACGCTTTTGTACTTTATGAAGGTACCCCCTCCCCCCTGAGTGTACGTACTCTCCAGTCATCACTACCCTCCCCCGCCTAAGCGCTTGAATCTATTGTTTATCTCAGTAATTTGAAAGTTTACAGAATTTGATACATTCCCGAGAACTCTTAAAAGTATCACATGTTTCTTAAAGTCAATGAGAATGCGATCTTGTATTTACAAAGTTTAAAAGGAGATTTTATTTATTTAGAATGCTTCGTAAGTAATTACCGTTTGAAAATTACATGAACGTACATACGGTATTTGAAGAGCCCCCCCCCCCCTTGAACATTTTCTTACACTTTTTTGAGTACCCCTTCCCCCCTTCTGAGCGTACATACTTTTTGAATGGCCTCCTATATTATCTACATGCCCAGGTCAGAGAGAATGTTGGCGTTGTGGTAGAATCGTCATCTGATGGTTGCGAGTCGCAGTTAGTTGGTGGCGAAACGGAGGGACAATATTTGAATTCAGTGTCTCAAGGTTCTCTGCAATATGCAGCAAATGTCGAGTACCCTTCAAATGATGCCAATAGGGATGATATCTGCCTTATTACTGAAACGATTATCCCCTCTTCTGGAAGTAGCGATCAGAGCAGAAATGATGAAAACAAAGGTATTATTTTACAGACGATTTTCTTGATTTGAAACTACGTATCCGGCACCCCATTTGGAAATTCTGTACAGGCTGCAGGGGTGGAAAATATAGTGGAACATGGTACCAATAGTCCCAAAAGTCCCCTAGAAAGAAAAGTAGATAAAAGAAAAAATAGATAAAAGGAAAGGAAAGAAGAAGAAAAATTATAGAATGAAGGAAAAGAGAGAAAGAAAGAAGGAAGGACAGAAAATAAAGAAAGGGAAAATAATATAGAATTACAGCTTTAATATGTTTTTCGATATGCCCAGATAATTTTTTCCAAATTGTTCAATGGTCTGAGAAAGTAAAGTATTAGTATTTTTCCACCCATGGCAGACTTCTTCAGGATTGCAAGTTCTTTATATTCAGCTACTATCGATGAAGAACCGATTTTTAGAAGCGGTGTATAGTTTTCCAGAGTTCAGAGAAAGCCTAAATCTAACTCCACTGCCACTTCTTTAAGCTGAACCTTCCTCATTTTATAGAAGCAAAATAATGCTGCTCTTTGGAGGAAATTGTATACACTTTATATGAAGATAGTTGAAGAACTCATCTACCCAAATATCTTTTGATCAAGGCTTCTTCAGTCGAGTTTCATGCTGCCTGAACATATCTCCTCTTGGTTAGCGCTCTGTTGATGTCATTTGTAGGGTGTTTTGATTCAGATTGATCAGTTCTTACATTTGTGTCGATATGGTCAACAGCACTCCATGCACGGAGACACGTGCGATCGCATGCGCGTGTCCACACACGTGCAAAATCTCCAGCACGAGCAAAAAGATAGCCCCTAACAACATTACTGTGAACCGTGCAATCTGACATGCCGTATAGAGACTTTGTTGTCGCAACTGCAACACTACTGACTATTACTTATTGCTTTCATAACTCTGCTTTATCCCGTTTCATCCTAAATAAGACATTTGACATGCTTCAGCAACAAGAAACTCTGTATTTCGGGTACACAAACCTCAGGTCGCAATTACAATTCCAAATGTGTAAAAAGAATCAGCCGTGCAGACAAGGCCGCTTATGCGAATTGACGCTTTTGCATCAATTTCTTCGGGGCATGGACTGTAAACATCAGATTGATTTTAGCTGTATCAGTTTTGCTTTACTCCCAAGCGTAAGGGCGTGATAAATGACTACCCTCCAAAAAGATCCCAAACTTTATATCGAACTATTTTGTTTTCCTATTATTTTTCACTTCACCATTTCACATATTAATTCAGTTATAGTTATAATATTTTACTTTTTAGAAATTTGCAAAACACCCGAAGATGCTGCGCCGCACGAGGGTCAAGTCAACGATGTTGATGTATTTTTTGTTTACCAACCTCCCCATCTCTCAAAGCTGGATATCTTTATAAAAATCAGCGTAGTGTTGTTTTTACTATGTGGAGTTGTAGCATCGGCAGTTTTACGTATCTATCTTTAGCTCCGAAGATGTTACTGCTTTTCAGTGACGATATTGAAAGAGAGGTTATCTAGCTTGCGGATATTCACTGCTTTCAGAATATCTTAACTGGAGCAGTGAAATAGAGGCAGCGGATACTTTGAAAACGGTGAAATTGCATTGCGAGAAAGCAAGTTGTCTCAACCTGTCTCATTTGATTAGTTATCAGGGGCAGATCCAGAGCTGGATTTTGAGGGGACCATGGCCTCATTTTATTGTCTTCAAGTGAGAAGTTTCTTATGAAATTGTTGCTATAGGAAATACTACCGTTTGGTAGGTGCCATGCCCCTGTGTCCCCCCTCTAGATCCACCCCTGGAAGTAATAGCTGTTTGTGAAACAATTTTGTATATTTATGTACGCTCTTCAAACACTTTTTATAGAATGAACTACTTTAGCACTTAATATATTTTTCATTTATAGATCGCAGGCATATAAGTCTACTTGTTGCTACACATAAATTAAAGATATCGGATATATTTATTGTACATTTTGCAATAGTTATGTTTTTACTTTAGTACTATGATTCAGTTGCATAGAATAAATTAAGTGTTAATGATGATAGATTTCAATGGAAGTACTTGAAACGAATGCAATTTCTCTTTTTTGCAATAGCTCTTTGCCTTTCTTTACTGGAATTAGTATGCAGCTGACCCAGGAAAATCTTTGTGTAGAATACGTTCTCTGTTAGAAATAGAAGTTATGCTTGAAGGTTTGGGTTACTATTTGCTGTCAAATTAAGATGTGGAAATTAGGTGTAAAGTGAATCATTGGCGCAGTTACTAGCGATGAATAGATACAGTGACGTAACATTGTGCGTAGAATTTGCTTTCATTGTCCTGCAAGATTCTTTGACGTAATTCTGCAGAACTCTCATTCCACTGAAGTGCACGTTTTTATTTCAGTTATGAGACACGCAGAGGTGATTTCAAAAAAATTTTGCAAGTGGGCTCTAGATGCAGTGTCATAAATTGGGTGTGATTAGGTTTCTTATTTAAAAAAAACGTGTAAACAGTTATAACAAAACTGGGAAATCAAATCGTTAATGCTCTGCGTTCGTCTCAATGATATAGAAGCGCCGAAGGCGCTAGATACGTGTCTCGTGTATGAAACCAATAGTTGAGAGTGAGGCAAGCTTGTTATAAGCTGCCTTTTTTCAGTGGTGGCAAAAAGCCAACTGCACAAGGCTTGAAAATGGGAGCGCATCCTCAGGATGGGGTGACTCGAAAAGTTACATCTGCAGGGGAGAGGTCATTAAAATCAGAGGGGGGACTGAGGGGTCATTAAAAATCTTTGTCACTTATGCAAATATCTTCCGAGGCTCGTATGTGAAAACTTCATACCTTGTTCCTGAACAACCAATATCAACTTCAGCAGTATTGTATGTAATCCATCTATATTTATCTACATTCTGCTCTCAATAAACAGTGGTAATGAAAGTAGTAACAGCGAAACTGGGCCTGTGCTATATAACTTATACCAAGGGCAGCTGAGAGAATTCAGAGGTCTTGGAGCAAAAGAGAGATGAGGCCCCTTGTGAGCCTAGTGAGCAGGAACTACATTTTAAAAAAAAAATACCCAACTTTTTTATTAGTCTCAATATTCTTGAATTTTCCTATTTTTGAGCCTGAGATTATTCAAATCTTTGTTGATGTCTTACTTTATCATACAGTAAAACGAATTAGAGCAGAATAATAAATATGTATAGATTATGCAGGAAAATCTATTCAGTCTACAAGCAATGCTTTTCTAGAATGCACAGAAATTCTACGTGCTAATAAAGCTTTATCCTTGCATTATTCTTACATTATTCTTAAATTCTAGCAATTCTGGGCCTTAATATTCTTATACAGTTAACCCCTATTAAAATGTGTGTTTTCTTTGAAGGAACAAAATGCTATTCCTTCCTATGAGTAGGCACATGATAATGAGCAAGGAGTACAGTATTTTTCATATTAAAAGCGTTGGTTTCTGGTACCAGGTCTCGAGCTGGGTTTCTTATAAACAGACTTGTAAACAGATACGTAAGAACGAATTCAATTCAAATTCAATTACAACTAATTACAACCACATGATTACAATTAACTACAGCATCCACAACGTCAACACAGAACTAAGAAATCAAATGGTTAATGTTCTGCGTTGGTCTATAACTTATTGCTGTGACAAAAGATAAGGGAACTGGATCTATAAAGGCATGCTTGGCTATTATTCGTATTCTTGTTGACTATTTTTATTGAAGTACAGCTAACTGAGCAATGATAAAAGAGAATTACACGAAGAAACGGTAGCCCCAAAGTACCCATGGATGATTGACAAACATGACTTTACTGTAAGAAGGAGAGAGGCAGAGATGATTTCTAAAAATTTTAACAAGGTGGGATCTAGGTGTATAGTCATAAAATGGGTGTTGTCTATTTGATGCCACGCCCATAGATTTAAAGATGGAACCATGAGAATGTAGGCTACCTGTGATAAAATGTAACCAACATCTAGAAAGATCTCAATAGCCACGTGGCAGTAATAAAATTCATCATAACAATACAACAAAAAACATCGGAAGCAAAGTCAATGCACTTCGAAAAGCAAGACTAATACAACAACTTTGGGGGCTCAACCCCCTGAAATGAACAAGAATTTTAACAAGGGAGGCCGCACCAACTAGAAATCACCACTGGAGAGACGTGGTTAATCCAACGTTTCCCAAATATTGGGGTGTACCCCTCAAGGGAGACATGATTCAAATGCTAGAGGGGATGCGTATAAGCGGGGAACAGGTATACATATACAATTTTTATAGATAGTGGTCTTATTTGTATCTAGTGGGGGTGCGAAATATTTTCTCTTTGCAATGGGGGGCCTTCCAAATAATATTTGAGAAGCACTGGGTTAATCAGTGAACCATATTTGGTTGCGTTACAGTCACGGTTATGCTGAATATTGATTGAAGTCTGCTGTTTGATTCTAATGTGGTAGTTGAACTACGGATTTTGTTCCCCCAGCCAACCTTCTTCCTTCCGAGAGATGTGGATTATTGTAGTGGAGAAAAGCCTCTAATCAGCAACTTCAGATATCATTCATTCAACATATACGATTTATATAGGGAAATACAAGGAGATACTTCTTACATGTCATAATATACTATCCAGCCTCCAATCAGCAACTTCATATATCATTCATTCAACATACACGATTTATATAAGGAAATGCAAGGAGATACTTTTTATATGTCATAATATACTATCCAGCACCATGCTTCACTCAATATCAACGGAAAACAAGGAACATGAAATAGACTTAGTATGAAAAATACTGTACTCCATTCTCATTATCAAGTGCCTACTCATAGGAGGGAATAGCATTTTGCTTCTTCCAAGAATATACACATTACATTAGGAGTTAGCTGCAAGGATAAAGCTTCATTAGCACGTGCAATTTCTGTTTATTCTAGAAAAGCATTGGTTGTAGATTAAGTAGATTTTCCTGCATAATCTATACTTATTTATTATGGAATTTGAATACTTTCTTATGGAAGCAGCAATTCCAAACTTGTACTCTTTTGTGCTTAATTGTGGGGGGTCGAATTAGCAGGGGGGTGGATATTGTTCTAGAATTTTCATAAAGTGGAGGGGTGATAATAAAATCACCTTACCGGGAAAATTGCAAAAACCCTGAAGGAAGTAGAAGAGTTGATGATCCCACCAGATGGTGTTAAGCGAAAATTGTACGGAGTGGTGGACAGTGTTCCATCTGAAAGGAGTTGTGAAGCATAGAATTAGTAAAGTGCTTGATGGAGAGTTGACTCATTAATAATGGGTTGAAAATGAAAGTGATTTTTGCTGATAGTGATGATGCGTACATTTTGCTAAAATCGGGGGTCATTATGCAATGTCATGAGGAATGAAAAATTTCAGAAATTGCAATATGACCCCCCTACAATTAAGCAAAAAAGAGTAGCAAAAACCATAGATTTTCTAGCTCATAGTCGTGAAAGGTTTTCTCGTCAAATAATGATTTAGTAAAATGTAAGAGGGCATGCTACTACGAAGGAAAGCATAAAGTAATAAAAAGTTGCCTGACTCTTTTCAATTGATGTACGAGGCTGCTGAAACTCAATAGTGCAATAGTTCTATGCCTTCTGCAACTCATAACCTAAGGCAAGATCGAAGCTAAACGAGACCAGAATAATCAACACATTGCCCTGAAATTAGAAAAATGCCCCAGGGTATCAAGGTTCCAGGGGGCTCATAACACCCAATGATTCAAAGTCTGGGGGCCTCATAAAGTAAGGTAGCAGTAATCTTTCATAGTTAAGTTCTAGACCCTAAAAAGTTCCTGCTCACTAGGCTCACAAGGGGCCTCATCTCTCTTTTGCTCCAAGACCTCTGAATTCTCTCAGCTGCCCTTGGTATAAGTTATATAGCACAGGCCCAGTTTCGCTGTTACTACTTTCATTACCACTGTTTATTGAGAGCAGAATGTAGATAATTATAGATGGATTACATACAATACTGCTGAAGTTGATATTGGTTGTTCAGGAACATGGTATGAAGTTTTCACATAGGAGCCTCGGAAGATATTTGCATAAGTGACAAAGATTTTTAATGACCCCTCAGTCCCCCCTCTGATTTTAATGACCTCTCCCCTGCAGATGTAACTTTTCGAGTCACCCCATCCTGAGGATGCGCTCCCATTTTCAAGCCTTGTGCAGTTGGCTTTTTGCCACTACAGAAAATGGCAGCTTATAACAAGCTTGCCTCACTCTCAACTATTGGTTTCATACACGAGACACGTATCTAGCGCCTTCAGGGCTTCTATATCATTGAGACCAACGCAGAGCATTAACAATTTGATTTCTCAGTTTTTGTTATACCTGTTTACACGTCTTTTTTATAAGAAACCTAATCACACCCAATTTATGACATTGCATCTAGAGCCCCTTGCTAAAACGTTTTGAAATCACCCCTGCGTATCTCATAGCCAAAATAAAAACATGCACTCGAGTGGAAAGAGAGTTCTGCAGAGTTACGTCAAGGAGTCTTGCAGGGCAATGCAAGCAAATTCTACGCACAATGTTACGTCACTGTTTCTATTGATCGCTAGTAACTGCGCCAATGATTCACTTTTCACCAAATTTCCACATCTTAATTCGACAGAAAATAGCAACCCAAACCTTCTGGCATAACTTCTATTGATAACAGAGAACGTATTCTACACAAAGATTTTCCTGGGTCAGCTGCATAGTAATCCCAGTAAAGAAAGGCAAGTAACTAGGACGCAGTATTCGTTTCAGGCATTTCCATTGAAATCTATTATCACTAACATTTAATTTACTCTATGCAATTGAATTACCGTACTAAATTAACAACATAACTACTGCAAAATGTATAATAAATATATCCGATATCTTTAATTTATGTGTAGCAACAAGTAGACTTATATGCCTGCGATCTATAAATGAAAAATTTATTAATTGCTAAAGTAGTTCATTCTATAAAAAGTGTTTGAAGAGCATAAATAAACATACAAAACTGTTTCACAAACAGCTATTACTTCCTGGGGTGGATCTAGAGGGGGGAGCACAGGGGCATGGCCCCTACCAAACGGTAGTATTTCCTATAGCAACAATTTCATAAGAAACTTCTCACTTGAAGAAGACAATAAAATGAGGCCATGGTCCCCTGAAAATCCAGCTCTGGATCTGCCCCTGATAACTAATCAAATGAGACAGGTTGAGACAACTTGCTTTCTCGCAATGTAGTTTCATCTTTGTCAAAGTATCCGCTGCCTCTGTTTCACTGCTCCAGTTAAGATATTCTGAAAGCAGTGAATATCCGCAAACTAGATAACCTCTCTTTCAATATCGTCACTGAAAAGCAGTAACATCTTCGGAGTTAAAGATAGATACGTAATACTGCCGATGCTACAACTCCACATAGTAAAAACAACACTACGCTGATTTTTATAAAGATATCCAGCTTTGAGAGTTGGGGAGGTTGATAAACAAAAAATACATCAACATCATTGACTTGACCCTCGTGCGGCGCAGCATCTTCGGGTGTTTTGCAAATTTCTAAAAAGTAAAATATTATAACTATAACTGCATTAATATGTGAAGTGGTCAAGTGTAAAATAGTAAGAAAACTACATAGTCCGATATTACGTTTGGGATCTTTTTGGCGGTTAGTCATTTATCAAGACCTTACGCTTGGGAGTAAAGCAAAAGTGATATAGCTAAAATCACTCTGCTGTTTACAGTCCATGCCCCAAAGAAATTGGTGCAATAGCGTCAATTCGCATAAGCGGCCTTGTCTGCACGGCTGATTCCTCTTACTTATTTGGAATTGTAATTGCAATCTGACCTTTGTGTATCCAAGAGACAGAGTTTCTTGTTGCTGAAGCATGTCAAATGTCTTATTTAGGATAAAACAGAATAAAGCAGAGTTATGAAAGCAGTAAGTAATAGTCAGTAGTGTTGCACTTGCGACAACAAAGTCTCTATACGGCATGTCAGATTGCACGGTTCACAGTAATGTTGTTAGGGGCTATTTTTCGCTCGTGCTGGAGATTTTGCACGTGTGTGGACATGCGCATGCGATCGCACGTGTCTCCGGGCATGGAGTGCTATTCACCATATCGACACAAATGTAAGAACTGGTGAATCTGAATCAAAACACCCTACAAATGACATCAACAGAACGCTAATCAAGAGTAGAAATGTTCAGGCAGCATGAAACTCGACTGAAGAAGCCTTGATCAAAAGATATTTGGGTAGATGAGTTCTTCAACTATCTTCATATAAAGTGTATACAATTCCTCCAAAGAGCAGCATTTTTTTGCTTCTATAAAATGAGGAAGGTTCAGCTTAAAGAAGTAGCAGTCGAGGAAGAATTGGGCTTTCTCTGAACTCTGGAAAACTATACACCGCTTCTAAAAATCGGTTCCTCACCGATAGTGGCTAAATATAAAGAAGTTGTAGAATCCTGAAGCAGTCTGTCATGGGTGGAAAAAATTATGTGGGTATAACGAATAACATATTAAAACTATAATTCTATTTAATTTTCCCTTTCTTTATTTTCTGTCCTTTCCTCTTTCTTTCTCTCTTTTTCTTCATTCTATCATTTTTCTTCTTTCTTTTTATCTATTTTCTTTTATCTACTTTTCTTCCTAGGGGACTTTTGGGACTATTGGTACCATATTCCACTATATTTTCCTCCCCTGCAGCCTGTACAGAATTTCCAAATGGGGTGCCGGATACGTAGTTTCAAATCAAGAAAATCGTCTGTAAAATAATACCTTTGTTTTCATCATTTCTGCTCTGATCGCTACTTCCAGATGAGGGGATAATCGTTTCAGTAATAAGGCAGATATCATCCCTGTTGGTATCATTTGAAGGGTACTCGACATTTGCTGCATATTGCAGAGAACCTTGAGACACTGAATTCAAATATTGTCCCTCCGTTTCGCCACCAACTAACTGCGACTCGCAACCATCAGATGACGATTCTACCACAACGCCAACATTCTCTCTGACCTGGGCACGTAGATAATATAGGAGGCCATTCAAAAAGTATGTACGCTCAGAAGGGGGGAAGGGGTACTCAAAAAAGTGTAAGAAAACGTTCATGGGGGAGGGGGCTCATCAAATACCGTATGTACGCTCATGTAATTTTCAAACGGTAATTACTTATGAAGCATCCTAAATAAATAAAATCTCCTTTTAAACTTTGTAAATACAAGATCGCATCCTCATTGACTTTAACAAGCGTATGATAACTTTAAGAGTTCTTGGGAACGTATCAAATTCTTTAAACTTTAAAATTACTGAAATAAACAATAGATTCAAGCGCTTAGGCGGGGGGTAGTAATGACTTGAGAGTGCATACACTCAGGGGGAGGGGGGAACCTTGATAACGTACACGGGGGGAGAGGGGGTCCTAAAATCGATAAAATTTGAGCGTCCGTTTAATGATACATGCAGTACAATAGTACAAGATTAAAGTCAGTTTTTGGCACAAAGAGTATGTTTAAGCAGCTTTACATTTGCAAATGGAGGCAAGAATCGACGCGATGGATGTTCGTGAATTCAGGAATATACAAAATTGATTAAACTTGAAACTGTGTATTAAAACACAAGATCGAATAGAGGCAAATTCAAACAACTTAAATCGTGATACTAGCCCAGAGGTGACTTACAAGAACACACACACACGCACACGCACGCACGCAAACACACACATATGATCTAAATTGAAGTGTATATTACAGTAATTGAATTTGAAGTCAACATACCGATGCTGAAACTCTCTTCCAATCAATTTTAAAGAGCAGTGCGAATAAAGCAACAGTCTGGTGAAAAAATAAGAAGCAGCATCAGCCTAGTACAAAATTGCTCTTCAACTTTGTTGGATAACAGCCCTGCAAACCACTTGGGCTAGGTTTCTATGCTTTAAAATATTCATTTAGCTATTTGTCCTTCAAGTACATAAGGTGGCTACTGCGCTTGTCAGATACACTCTGATTGCAGGTACTACATTTGCAACGCTGGGCCATTCTCACGAAATGTCAACCAGGAGCCTAAATACAACTCTCTAGCTAGGCGCACAAAATAGGTGAAATCAGCAGAGTATTGATGACAATACAATGCTTTGGAAATTAACAATACAATTGGCGACTGTTTTCTGAAATTTACATTTTCTGTTTGATTGAGATTGTTTTTAAACTTGCATCTGCCATGGATTTTGTTACGTACGTCAAGGGACATTTTACCAAATGTTTCCAGAAAATAAAGAAAGTAACTAAATCATTCAATTTCCTTTGAAACTTCATCTATAGTATAGCTAAGTACCCAACCATTTATGGTTCGCTCTTAGAAATTTAGAGAAATCTCAACTGTAAATAACTTAGCATATGAAAACGAATATGAAAGAAGGAACATTTAAAAAAAAGTGTGCCTTTTCCGTTATATAATATATCATACACCTAGTTTCTCTACTATGGCCAACTGCATTCAAATAAGTGCACAGCCACAACAACTGAGGGACAACTATGAAATCTAAAGTTGAGCTCAGTACGGCCAACTGAAGTAAATCAAAAACCATTAAAGACTGGATGCAAGCATGTGAATCAACATGAGTAAAATTCAGTGACAAACGGTGCAAAAAGGAACAAAATGCAAACGAAAATACTTATGTGTTTCACATTGTCAATGAGCAGCTAAAGGTTGTTTTTGCATATACATCAAATTCTTACACAATACATAAAAGAAGAAACACAACTACAAAAATGATACCGCAGGGCGTATGATCTGCCATATCAATCTTGCGGCTTACACATATAACGGATCATTCACCCTTTACGCAACGCCTCAAAAGAGGAGGTAGGGCATCTAATTTTCTGTTATAGGCATTGCAACACCCATATGGGGGCACACCAACGGAGCGTTACGTAAAGGGGAAAAATGGTCATAAAGCTAAAGGTTTTCTCTCACAATGAGAGAACTTGCTCTATAAGGGGTGCCTTGTCAGACTGGCTTTACTGCTCTTCATATAATCGCAAGAGAAATACTGTCGCTTATTAGATGTTCACTTATAGATCTTCTAATAACCGTAGCCTACCTGAGCTACAACTCCAATTCCAGCTCCAATCCAAAAACCTAGAAAAAGTAATCATAGATTAATTATCGAACAATGAAAAGTAAATTCAAAAAAGTAAATTTTCTTTCAAAAGGCTTTATTTCATTTTCATTTTCACAAGTTTATACATAAAATATCCTTCAGCTTAACAACAACAACAAATTACGAACCAACTAAAAGCATCCATTCAATAGAACGACAAAAAAAATAAACAAAAACCTATTTATTGCGGAGCTGCTCCACCAGGGGGTCATGCCTCTTCATGTCTTGCTCTTCATATACAATTTCAGTTGCCTTTTGATTGTATTTCTTCTTGGCAACTCACATATATTAATAGGCGTATTACTCCAGTCCTTTACAGTTGATTAGTGAAAGCTTTTTTTATAGTGCTCAATCCTACGCTTAGGGATCTGGAGATTTTGACAATTTCTCGTATGGCAATTTATCGTCTTGCAGCATAGGGGGATGAACCTGATATGATACCCAATACAATACCAACGAGTTTCATCAACCACTTAAACTGCAACACGCGATTTCAACAAAAATAGTTATGTAATACACAACTACCCGCTGAATCTAATCAATGAAAGTGGTGAGTCTTCTCTTGAAAATCAATGGAGGCTTGCTGCCTACATCAATGCTTTCTATTTAAAAGACATCTTCCAACAATGATCTTTATAAGTATTGTAAGCAAAAAAACGAATGAAATATACAAGATACTCATATTATGTACGAGAATTGAGAGTAGTCTTGAGAGTCCCCAGAAACGCTAAGCAGTCTTTAATACAGTCCGGGGGAAATGAGTAGGCTCATATAATATATAATAACTATTTCGCATAAAAAAACTAGAAATGTTTTTCTGCTTTAGCAGCATCATAAATGCAGTAACCTGTGATTGAAAATGATAAACAAATAACAAGATACACAACTAAAGATTGACAAATTGATGCAACCAATTGGACCAAAACGTACCAGGGGCTTTAAGGTGTGCTTGGAAAATCAACAGCAAGGAAGAAGACGTTCCAATGCATAAGAATGAAATAAATGTGATGATGGCTCCGTATTTCTGATACCCAAGTCCTCTAACTACTCCCCCGGAAACAACCTATGTTAAGAATGAAAGTCAATTCTCAAATGTCAAGAAAATAAAATGAAGTAAGCATTCTCATTGTGAAATAGTAAGTTGGTTATCTACAACTATTGTGATAACATATTGAAATCTAAAGAATTGGTAGTTGATTTGAACCGTCTAATATAATAGAAGTAATTACTAGGGCAAGCTTTTGCAACTTTTTTCTAAAAATAGCATTCCGTGAGAAACGTTTAAATCTAAAGTTTCAGGTTTTTGCAATGCTTTGGTAATAAATGCAACATTTTGCAACTTTTAAAAATAAATGCAGTACTTAACATTTCTCGCGTATTTAGGTAATCTGATACAGATATCTCTTCAGCTGTTCTCAGTCAGTCATTCAATAGTTCATAAAACTCAAGATGTAAGACATACTCTATTACTGTTTTTCTTGTTTTAGAGTAGCACAGATGACTTTCATAGATGCCTAAGTGTTCAGTAATGCAGCACCAGTTAGCGTAGAGCAATGACTCTTCGCTTTTCTGGAGGCAATGAGTTCCATACATGCATTTATTGAACCCTTTGCAGTTGGAAAATACAGTGTGCTTTTTTCTTCATATTTAAAACATATGTATA
>OLMO02000006.1:6762116-6785593 GCA_900291935.2 Cassiopea xamachana | reverse complement strand
ATATATATATATATATATATATATATATATATATATATATATAATATATATTTATATATATTAAGTTATAAATATTTATATATATATATATTTATATATCTACATATTTATATTTATTTATTTACATATTTATATGTGTATATATATGTATACATATAGTATAAGAAGCCAGTCACTTATAGCTCTGGGCGTTGGGCCGGGTTAGAATTTAGAAACTGTTCAACAATTGTGTTGAACAATTCGAAAAAGTTTTGCGTAGAGTTTAATAGCCTCAATTGTCCTTTAAAAGTTGTTTATGCTCTCCCTAATTGCAACCTGCCTCGGTATCCAGAATTGTAAATGACTAACCCCTAATATCAATCTATGTACACGAGATCTAGTTTCCTGAATTTGGAGTGGTCTAAACGTACGTATAGCCATTTCCTTTTATATGCTCATAACCACTTTGCTTTTCTACTTACAGCTATGCTACTGGAATTCAAATAATAGGCGAATCAATAAACGAAACTGCTTGTTTAAGCTGTATTGATTTAACTCCTGACTGCTCTTGCCTTATTGCAAACAGTAGTAATATCATACATTGTAAATCATCTAGCTATTCTTTACATTTCGAAATTCCATCACCATAATTGTGGACTTTAATTTATCTTCCGAATCAAGAGCTGAAATTTATTCTTCACGTAGGTTGTTTCCATGGGCGTAGTCAGAGGCCTTGGGTATCAGAAATACGGAGCCATCATCACTTCCATTTCATTCCTGTGCATTGGAACAGCGTCTTCCCTGATACTAATTTTCAATGCACACCTTAAAGTCCCTGGTAAGTTTAGGCCGCTTTGCTATCATCAATATTTCTGGCTTTATTCTTATTATTTATTGATTATCTCATGAGCTGCCGTGGCCTAGTGGTAATGTACTTGACTCAGACGAACATGGCCTTGGGTTTGAGGCTCACCGCAGACCTTTGGTGACGTCAGGAAGGGCATCCGGTAGTAAATGCTTGTGCCAGAAATAAAGTCCTCTCCAAGCCCCAAGGAACTGGGGGAAACGGAGGTACAGAGGCACCCTCCAAGCCCCAAGCAACTGGGGGAACGGAGGTAAAATCGAGTAATTTATTGATTATCTCTGGGTCAAAGGACACTACACCCTTCGGTAGCACACGTGCGTCCTTCGGTAGCAACTGTAGTCACTCATGTTGTTCTGGTCATCAATTCGTATGATGCAATGACATCTTGAAAGAAGCACTTATTCCAGACTGTCTCCTTGTCTCACTCAGTGATGTAACGTCAATATAGTAGTTGATCAAATGGTCCAGGGTCCAGTAAGTTACCCTGCAAAAATGCATTGTACTGCTTTTTGCCCTGCGAAATGGCAAATTATCAAGGTTGGGGGGGGTGGCTCACCCTCCACACCCCCTTAGGTTTCGTCCTTTGTCTCACTAAACAAGTAGATGTGCGTTGGTATGTACATGAGTTCATTTTGTAGACATCTTGTAATTGTACATTACATACCTAGCACTTTTTTGCGCGGTGTAGCCAGTTGATGCCCTTTTTAGGTGGGTGGACGTTACTCAAGGATGCCAGAGAGGGGGGACAGAGCGGAGCAAGCACCCTTCCTATCTTTCACTTGGGGGGGAGCTGGGAGAGTAAGAGTGCTCTTTTTGAAATGCAATAGAATCCTTTTCAAACATTGATATGATGCAACGGAGGCCAAATATACTATGTAAATAGCAACACATGATTGGAAGAGAGAGGAATTTGCACGATTGTGTAAAAGATAAGCCCTGTTAAAGGATAAAGCAAAAATTTCTCAAAGGGGTGTCTATGCTGGGCAGTGCTCTTTTGCTCCTTTTGGCCCCTCGTGCCCACTATCGGTAGTCATGCACCCCCTGGAATGATGCCCCGCGCCCCTAGTTGCGATACTTTTTTGCCTGAGTCTTGGGTTGTACAGTTATGTAGCCGGGGGGTAACGCACCATAGCGTGGTTAAGTTTTTTAAAACTAATTGGTCTTTACCATTGTGCTACCTACGTTAATATGTTAACGAATTGCTGATGATTTTGTAACGAAAGTAAAGTTCCGAAACGCTGTGTTTGTTTTCAACTGTTTAAGAAAACACAAATTGTCACATTCAACGTTCCCGCTATACTTCCCAAAATTTTAAAACATCAATGGGTATGTATAGGAAAATTCCTAGAGTTGGCAGCGTTTCAGAACGATCCAATATGTACTTCAATTGAGCTTTTGAACTTTGATTGTTTGGCATCTTATCTGCAGAGTATAACCTTTATTAGGGTATAAATTTTACAGCACAAAATATATTGAGGTTTTAGCACATGTATCATGCATAGAGGCATTTTCCAACATGTTAGAGAGTGTAATTCTAAAACATTTTTCTAAAGGCAAGGTCCCAGACTCCTGTTTTCATACGCTTTACTTATGGAAAGAAATACGTTTTGCGTTAAGTTTTGGCCTATTGGCGTCCACCTATGGCGTACAGAGGTTTCTCATTCCACATGTTTTTGGCATGGAAATATGAGTCATGGGTATAATATACTATATTTTTGATCGTTTGCTAGTTTGCAGTTGTTGGTTACGAGTATAGCTCCCAATATTTGCGGCTCCCGCGCTCTCTTTCGATGCAAAATGGGTTCAAATACCTCTTTGAGTACTACATGTTGTCGACTCCTGCGCTAAATCTTTGTAAAATCACTTTTGTTCTATATCTTCAAAGTAGTTGATAGATCTTCTTTGATTCCGTCTGGTAGGATTTTGGATTGGAATTGCGATTGGAGTCGTATTTCAGGTAGGCTGCTCAGCATTACTGTAATATTTGATAGAATTAAGAGCGTATTTTAAAGCGTAAATTTTCTTATCCAACGAGTGTGTTTCTCATATGAATATGTGTATAACAGAAAGATATGTTTGGCAGATCTATTTTAGTGAGCAAAGTTTACAGTGGTGTTCCTACAGGGGTACTTTTTGCCAAGATGGTGCTTGGGATTTCTTTAAAGTCGATGAGAAAATAACTGAGGAGGAGTAGTAGCAAATGTTGATAGAAAGAGAGGGCGTGGCGAAAAATGTTCACTTATTCCTCCCCACTTTCATAGCCCTGTCCACGCCCCTGCCTGTTTAGCGAGGCCTGCCTTACAAAGCCAGTTTGGCAAGGCGCACTGTAGAGAACATGTTCCTGAATTGTAAAACACGACATCAGTTTAGACGTTGAGCTGCTTATTTCTCTTGTGAAGTGCAAAATTATTTTGATTTATCTCTTTTACCATATCCCAGTAATTTTCAGAGCTTTCTGCTGATGATTGTTGACGTGTTTACATCTGAATTTCATGTATTTACTTTACTTGAATTTGCCGCATTGAGTTCTTTAACTTCAGACTTTACAATTGTTCTAGAGGTACACGTATTTGAATGTAGTTGACCACAATAGAGAAATGATACGAATATGTGGTATACTTTATCATAGCTTTTACTATAACTACATTCTCATGGTGCTCCTTTTCCTTTCGAAAACAACCTTTATAGCACGAACAAGATGTACTCTGTGTACCTAAAGGCAAAGTAGTCATTTGTACTTCAGAACATCCATATCCAGCTGAAAATTGCTTTTCAAACTGACTGGATAAAGGTTTTCCAAGCCATTCATTATAGCCAGTAATTTGAAGTTGCGTTATCCAACGAAGTTCTAAAGCAATTTTATTAGATCTGTATCCTAATATTAGACGACTAACATTAATTTCCATATTGACTGTTTTCACAGTCTTCACAGTACTTGCTCTTTATTTTCACAACAGACCATTGCCCTATTCATACTACTCTGGAAAATTGATTGGACGAAGGTTTCAGCGTCGGTATGATCACATTAGAATTTTTTCTTTTTTGACTACGTAAACATGAGCATCTCGTTAGGACCATGACATTTACTTTACCGCAATATATAACAATTAGAATGCATTGTTCCAATGGAACTCGATGTTAATCTCTAGCTTTGTAGGCTGGTCTTAGAAAATTGGCTATTATCCTATTCACGCTGCTCTGCAAGGTTGATCGGACAAAGTTTCAGCATCGGTATGAACACATTAGATTCAACTAGTGTTGGTGTGCTTACCGTAGTTCCTCCAAAGAGCGCCCCCTTGAAGGACCCCCTCTAGGATCTGTTTTGACATCGCTTTTTCTCTGCCTATATTCAATCTCTGTTGTACCAGGGGAATTTCTGTTGTATGTCCTCTCAACCTGTCCAAATGCATATCTTCCAGAGAGAAGTCAAAATAATGAAAAAAATTTATTCTTCTCTTTGATTCTGTTTTCAGTATAGCGATATTCCATTTCATTAGTGTGTTGTATCGTTAATTTTTATATTATAGCATTCTGTTATACTTTATTTTATTATGTGATATTACATTACATTATTTTATTTTTTATCTTATTCCATTTTAGTATGTTAGAGCTAGTTCATACGATGAACCATAGATGACCGGAACCTATTATAGCCTTGGTTCAACAAAGGCGCGACCAAAGGGGATGAGCCAGTGCTGAACCAATGACCAGCGTGACTGTAACTCGAGCCGATGCTTTTCTGTGCTTTCATGCGCTGAACCGAAGATTAACTTAGCTACTCAAATTGCTGAATGCATAGGTTCGGCTCATCTACGGCTCATCGTATGAACTAGCTCTTATATTTCACTTTTGTACTTTTGAATTATTGCTAAGTAATTTTATGCTGTCTGCAAGCCCAGGTCAGAGAGAACGTTGGCGTTGTAGAAACGGCATCCAATGATCTCAAATCACATCCAGCTGGTGACGAATCAGAAAGGCAGAATTTGAATGCATCATCTCAAGATTCTCGTCAATATGCTGCAAATGTTGAACACCCTTCAATTGATATCTACGCTGACGATGTCTGCCTTATTACTGAAACAATTTCCCCTTCTTCTGGGCGTAGTGATCACAACAGAAGTGATAAAAGCAAAGGTAGTATTTGGGTAGACTATTCTCACGATAAGCCATCGTCATATAAAGCATCATCAAGCATGAGTTTGATCATGTTCAAACGTAAATGTTTGATCGTGTAGACTACTTCATCATGCAATCTTGAACATTGTCAGACATGTTAGGTGATTTCGAGAATGTTGCAACATTTACACAAAAACCTGATGATGTTAGACGATGCCCTATTGATTAAACATACACATTTGCTGAATTAGCGCCTTGGGCAGTATGCTGGTAGGTATGGCACGTCATATATGACAAAAGTGGTTGAAAATCACATGGTATATGTTGAGAAAATGAAAACCATCGATTAGGGGTTGAAATTTTACCAGACGATGGTTGAATTTCACCAGGTGATGGTTGAAATTCACCAGGCGATGGTTAAAATTCACCAGGTGATGGTTAAAATTCACCAGGTGGTGGTTAAAATTCACCAGGTGATGGTTGAATTCACCAGGTGGTGGTTAAAATTCACCAGGTGATAGTTCCTACAAATTGCGGAGAACGCGAGGGCATGTGAATAGAGTTAGCAGCTCGAGTAAAAGAGCTGTTAAGGCCCATAGCCCAGAACGATGGAATTGAATTTCAATCGATGAATCTCAACCATCGCCTGGTGAATTTCAACCGATAAATTTCAACCATCGTCTGGTGCATTTCAATCCATACCTGCTAAAATTCAACCCATGAATGAACTATTTGACACATCAGTCTATGAATTTTAACCCTCAATTAATGGTTTTCATTTTCTCAACCTACACCATGTGATTCTCAACGACTTTTGTCATATATGGCGTGCCATAGGTAGGTACTCACAATAGAAATATTTGAGGGTGTTTGACAGCGTTTGATTATGTTTTGTGCACCTTGGTCATTGCTAAACACATGTTTGACGATGTTTTCTATGATGATGTTTTATCGCGTTGACGGACCTTTAAACTTCAGTCGACTCCTTTAGAATTCTCATAGACTGTTTGCCCGGCCTTTCTGTACATTAGAAATCCATGTTAAGAAGTAGTGTTTAATTTATTTATTGTGTTTCGATTGACCAAATCACATATCATTAAGGGTTGTTCAACAAGTGCGGACGCTCAATTTCATCATTTTTGGACCCCCTTCCCTTGTACGCTTTTGTATATTTTCAAAGCACCCCCTCCCCCCTAAGCGCACGTACTTTCGAGTCATCACCCGTGTGTACATCCCCTTCCTCCAAACCATTTGCTACTATTGTCTATCGTAGTAATTTCAAAGTTTGCAGAATTTGATGCATACCTGAGAGTTCTATAAATCGTATAGTATTTTTATAAATATCAATGAGAATGCGATGTTGTATGAATGATCTTTACTTAGGATGCTAGGCAAGTAATTACCACTTGAAAATAACATGAACATACGTACTTACTTTGAAGAACCTTCCTCCCTCTTGTGTGTTTTCGTACACTTTTTAGGTACCGCATCCCCCCTTCCTAGTGTACCAGAGCTCATTAATCTGCGCGAGCGGTGAGCGCCGCTCGCAGACACAAAATACCACACTTCAAATTTTTGCAGACGCTATTCCTCAAAATCTGTTTATGACTATCTATTACAATCTACTTTTTCTGCAGGCACATCTTTCTCAGATCTGTGCTCGCAGGCAAAAAATACTTTTAATGAGGCATGTAGTTTACGTACTTTTAAATGCCTCGTAAGCCTATTATTTTTGTCTTTCTGTTAGGAACTTGCAAAACAACCGGAGACGCTGCGCCAATTGTGTGTCAAGTTAGTGACGTTGATGTATGTATTATCTATGACTCTCCTCATCTCTCAAAGCTGGATATCTTCATAAAAGTCAGCGTAGCATTGTTTTTTCTATGCGGAATCGCTGCATCAGCAGTTGCTCGTATCTACCTTTAGCTCCAACAAATGCTGTTGGCTATTACGTTATGCTGAAAGAGAGTCTATCTATGTATGCTATAGTCACTAGTTTCATAGAACCGTAGGTAGGACAAATACATAGTAGGAAGGAATTCTGGGACAAAACTTTACTGGCAGTGGAACAAAGAAAATGTGGCCACAATGAATTTAAACTGAGTGCCGGATACATTGCAAGTGAAGGAAAACATGTGTTGTTAGGTTGTTCATTAAACCTAGTTAATTTAACACGCACAGGGACGACGAACATCTGTAAATCAATATCCATACAGCAAGATTTTTTGTAAGTCAGGGCTCATACAGAAGTTGAAAAGTTATGGAAATTGATATTGCCATTTTCCAGGAGCTATAAATTTTTGGGAAAGGGAAGTTTTTCAAAATTCCTGTGGAAAATTTTTTGGATTTTTGCTCGACAGAATTCTGAAATATCCTAAAATTGATGTTATTTAGTGTAATATTGAACACCGCATGTGTTATATTTGTGTAATTTACTACTTATAATATAAAACATAATCCACCAAAAAAAATTATAAAATGTAGCATTGAGAATAATTTTTTTCTATTTTTGTGGGGTTTCAAAATGCAAACAAAAATGCGTTTTAATTTGGTAAATGTGGTAATTTGGCTTTGGAAAAGTTTTCAAAAACTTTTCGAAGTGTTTTTAAAGGAGTTTGTACGATTCCTGGTAAATGGCATGTGTAAAAATGTGTATGTTCATGTTTCAGCTTTAGAAGCATTTTGAAATTTAGGTTCATTTTTCTTAATACCCTCACACCTTCCATTTGGGTTTCCTTAATACATAACCCCATATTGTAAAATATTAAGTTGCATGTACAATCTCTACTTGTAAAGGTTTTTAGAATTATATTATTTTGCAATAATAAATAACCGGAGTGATGGCCCAGTGGTAGAGCGTCTGCCTCATAGGTCGAGGGTTCGAGCCCCGGCCGAGTCATACCAAAGACTTTTAAAATGGTACTCACTGCCTTCTCGTCTGGCGCTCGATATATGAGAATGGAGTGGGAAAGTTAAACTCGCGGAGCTACCAGTGGACCAGCCCCCCGCTGTAGCATTCACTGCATTCGCAGACGCGTGATCTAGGATTATAGAAACGGAGATAGGCGCCGCCCTATGCACCATTGGGCGCGGGACATGACTTGATTTGCTTGAACGTAGGAGATGGGGTGGCAAGGAGAGTTGCAGCCCCCCTCATTTGGGTAGAAATCCGCTTCATTCAGGCAACTTTTCCGACTGCTCTCCAGATCTCTTTAATCTTTCTGGCAGAAAATTTACAGCCCTCAAAGATATGAAGTTCTCCTACGCCGATGCATATTTGAGTAATTTTATGCCAACATTCGAACTTTCACCTCGTGGGATCTTTCGTAGGGAGTTCTATGCAGATGGGAGCATTCGACGAGACCCTTTTGTAATCAGTGATTTAATTGAATACGATTCTCCAATGTCATTCATGTGCCTACTCTCCAGTAGTGACAGTTTGTGCTAGACCATGTGCCTATGTGTGTAGTGCTAAAGTTTAAGCAACAGGGCTCTAAACAGAGTTTTGGAAATCATGCCCATCACAATCGTGAAATTCACTCCAATTCATTCTTTGATATTCCACTGAACACCTAATTTGTGTTATGCTATGACAATATTTTGCAGTAGGTAGATATTCATATGAAATTGCAGTTGTTACGATAGAATACGTTTATTTCTATACTGCTCTTGTAATTATCAATGCATGTCATATTGTGTCCCAGTTGTAAATCATGTGTTCATGACAAGGAAAGGGGTTCGGCATTCCATGGCTTATGTAATCATATTCAGAAGAATGTAACTATGATGTAATGAAGCACTTATCTGTCCACTTTTTAATTCGATTTGAAAACCCTGAGGCCTATCTCCACTTCGTTTTCATTTCGAATTTCACATGCGAAAGTCATTGTTTCCAGCAGAGTTTTTTAAAGAAAAATTTAGAGCTGCGCATAAAATCCAGCAATACAGTGTTGAATAATTAGTCTGCGTTTAGACGGGAACTTTGGAACGGCTCTGTATGGAACCGTTCCGCATAGGTACGGATAGGCTTCCGATTTACACGATATGTTTTCCCACCATACACTTGTTCTTCGAAGCTTTTCTAAAAATTTTATGCATGAGCAAATTTCTCTGTTATCGTCAGCTATCGTCAATCCAATTTCCCCCTTGCCTCGTTTCTAAGCGTAACTGACGAGAGCGGTTCTGGGTGTTTACACGAGAACTTTTTGGTTCGGTTCTATGCGGGACCTACTTTCTAGCTGGACCCGTTATGGTACGGCTAGCGCTTCTGTCTGGAACAGTTCCATCAGTTATTATTATTATTCCAATTTTTGCAGACGGTGGCCCATCAGCTGAGCTGGTTTGCAAGGGGCCGTCTATTTACAAAGTAAAAGCTAAAATCGCACAAAAAAGAACACATTTGTAAAAAGTCTAAAGTAAAAAGTGTATGTAACTAGATATGTAAAACAACTATTTACAAATGAGATTTAAAAGACGCCAGAGATGGTGCAAATTTAGCACCAGCTGAGAGACCATTTCCCGATTTTGCTCCTCTGAAGGAATATCCTTTTTGCCCATTTTTAGTTTTTTTCAGTGGCAACTTCAAATCTCTATCACTGTTTCTTAGGGCTCGAAAAGATTTTTGAGCCCTAAGTTGAGTTTCAGTGTAAACGCTAGGCCTATCCCTACTGTCGTGGCACGGTTCCACTTGGAACCGTTCCCATATAAACGGGTCCTTAAATTCTGATTGCATATGGGATTGAACTCCATGCTTTTTGTGAAAAGGGGTAAATAAATGTTACTACCTCTAACAATTCCTTATCTGGTTGTGTTTCGCCTATTATATCATACCTATTTCTACTATTTTGCAGCTGTTCACTTTCTTACAACCTCGGGCCAGTAATAACACACTTTTGCATTGCACAGCTTTTTCAATAGAACTGCACAAATGTCTTTGGAACTGTACATTTTGTGTGGCATTGTACCCTAAAAACCCTAGTTCCCAGTCTTTCTGCGAACGTTTCGAAAGTGTGAAACAAAGAATTGTACTAAAGCATTCTTAATTGGTTTCTTGTTTTGGGAATGAAACTCGCCTTGTTGTGTGGAAGTCGAGTATTACTGGATGGATATAAATCCTTATCATCAAGGAATGTACTCAAACAGATCCAGTTCATTAAACAATCGCACTTTCAAATCATTCTCAGCTAATTGCCGCAGTAGTTCTTTTTTTGAAAAATGTTAATAGATTTGGAGGGTTTTTCTGGAGCAAATTCAAGTTTAACTTCCTTTGTCAAATTTAATTTCCAGAGGCCAATTGTTCTTCATGATGCAAGAACCTTCACTTTAAGTGTAGAGCATGTCTATTAAGAAAAAAAGACTAGAACAAGCAAACAAAAGCTGGATATCACATATGATAACAAAGTCGACATTACGAGCTGAAGCTATTGATTCTTGAGTTTGACTATGAAGCTGCATTTCAGAATTCAGCAATCACTACTGTAAGCAATGCAGTGTTATGCTGTATCTCAGTAACATCTGCTAGTATTGACAAATTGGCAACCTGTGCTCTACCAGGCATGCTACGGAAGGGGCTCAGCCCCCTTATTGAAATTATGAACGTATTTGTGGGGACTTCGCTCCCTCTTTATCAAACAGCTCTTTAGCTATATAGTTTGTCCATAGCTTTTACCAAAGAGGGAGAGAGGAAACATACGCTCCTATCAATAGAACAAGAATTCCACAGCTCTAAGTTGGCTTTCTCTTTCTTTTGGTACTTTCACATGAACAGCAGCGGAAAGCAGATTACTGTCATAGATGCAAAAATGGACGTAGTCAAAGACGTGGTACATATATTTCTTACAACGCAACCCTCTTGCTACTGTTTTACCATGGAACCACTGCACTCTAATGCAACAAATATAGGCTGACTTCAAAAGCTATAGATACCCAACTTTTGATGTAGTTGCAAATACGTAAACAGAGATTTGACTGTATTCCTTTGATTGTCAGACCTTTGACACCTAGGAATAATTTAAGAGTACTCTTAGGCTCAAAAACAGAAAAATTTAAGAATATTCAAGCTCAATGACAAATTAACTATTTTTTTTATAAAGTGTTATTTCGGAACTTCATGCCTTCTTTAGTGCAGCGTTAGTATCTTCAGGCATAGGCTACGCTATAGTACTATGTGGTTGTAGTATCAGCTAAGCTAATTGTCGTCACTCGATCCAGTCTTTTGAGGGTAAAGGACAATGTGGAAGCGAGTCCAGTGGTGCAATAAAGACCTTCGAGAGCTTCGTCTGCAGATATGGGTAAGTCCTTACAAACTGTTAAGGGCACTGCTATTCAAGTGTTTTAAAAACTTTAAGTTTGAATGGCTTTGGAAGTCTGCAAGTGTACAAGGGCAAAACTATCGTACTTTCATGGGGGAGGGGTGTCTGAGGCTTTTGCCTTGCAGATGCTAAAAGAACACCATTGCAGCGGTAGTAAATATACAACGTCGTGTGTATCCGATGAAACCCTCATTTGATTGAAACCAATATGTACTTTTACCATGAAGAATGTTATGTCAGAAATGCAATTACTGTGTCACGATTCTCTGATATCATTATTACCCTGCAAAGAGGTTCAATTGCCCTGCAACTGTTCTGTTTTATCTCTTGGGGGCAGGGGTGACTTCTAGAAGGTCTCAGGGGGTGGACCTCCATGTTAAAATTGTTCTCCATTTTAGGGGGACTCAGCCCCCCCCCAAATTTTTGTATCAATCTTACTCTTCAAAGCGTATTGACCTTGCTTCCAAAGTTTTGTATGGTATTGCTATGATGAATCCCTCACTACTATATGGCTATTGCAACCTTTGTAGATGTTGGCTAAATTGTGTCACAATTAGACTAAATTAGTACGTCTCTATCTTCAAAAATATGGGTATGGCTGCAAATGGGCCACACCCACCTTTTGACATTGCACCTAAAGCCCCCCTTGTTAAAATTGTTAGAAATCACCCCTGCTTGGGGGTAGCACACCCCCCAGTATTTACGCCCCTGAATGCAGGGTCAAATTTTATAGGTCATGGCATTTCTATAGGCAAATTGCAGTTTCTGCAAATTCAAACGGAGTTGAATTTTGCAGAAACCACAGAGGAGTCATCCAATTAAAGTACAATGCTGATTCTCATACTTCTACAAAATCCATTACAGGTAGAGGTCAGTCTTTGGTACCCAATTGTAGAGTTGTATTGCAAGTACCAGGCTGGGGTGGCTGGGAATCATATCTCTAGCATTCTTTTTATGTAGTTTTGTACTACAGATTTTATAGGTACAACATATCTCAATGCCTCTACCTGGACTTTGAGGTTGAAAGGAGTGACAGTGAGAGTGAAACTGAAAGTGAAGCTAGTGACAAAGAGGGTGTATGAGCAATGTTCTGCAAAAGAACTGATTATAAGTAGTTATTATATAGCTTGTTGTCAAAGATAATATTTATCTTGCTGTTTAAGCTAGCAAACTGATAGTCTGATAATTTTGGATCCTCTTCTCACTGAACATTTTTTACACCTCATGTAAACCTCCCTCCTGCATGGATAGGCCCTCCCAGATAGACCCACCAAAATGTTTTACAAACACAGATATGCTCTGGGCGTGTAGATGGAGAAGTACAGTATTCTGGAAGGTCTAACCTCAACAATCTTTTAAAAATTTTGTTTCCTCCGCTCACATACCTTTTTCTCCTTCCTCTTCTGCATGAAGACTGTCTTTAACTTATAGCTACTTCCATTTGCAATTTTTTGGGCATTTGGAGAATAATAGTGTTTGCCCACAGCTAATTTACTGGGGTTCTTCCATTTTTGCATTGCTACATGACATTTGGTGGCCAATAATACTCTCAGCCATATTGCCCACAGTGAAGCAATTACCAATTAACATTGTGGCTATCACTAAAGGGGGACACTATCAAGTTGGTTGCCACCTCTGCCAGAAATAGCCAGTCCACTGCTAGGTTGTTTTATTAGTCCTGTACTATATTGATTGCTTTACTGTATGTTTTCTTTAAAGTAGATCATGTTGTTTGTAGGAACCAGTACAAAACATGATTTGCGCATTTTCCCAGTGTTTTGAAGAGTATACTTCTGAAAATTTTTTCTGGGGGCAAGCTTCCAGACCCATTTTCTTCCACTGCACCTTCGTATTTACCCAATGATTTGGCAGCTAGCCAGCTTCCATTGCTGCTCTATGTTGCTGATAGATCGTAAACTATTATGAAACATATTAGCATCAAAGAGCGATAAGGAAAACACCTTACAAATCTGGAAAACTCCTGAAATTTCATTGCAAAATTTGAGTGGCCACCCTGTCTTGATGTATGAGGTTATTGTTGGGTGCTCCAGTTCAAACCACATAGAACCTATGGCACATTTTTACCTTCACAATGTCATTGAGGTATCTTTTGTCCCAACCACTTTAAAGTTGCAGATAATTGCTGTTCCAATGTTTTTCCTTTTCGGCAAGATATATTGAAAAAACTGAGTTTTGATTACCTGTTTGACAATATGTATCATCCTACTTGATTCCAGATTTATTTTGATTCAAATATTTTGAGGTTTTATTTGGCTGATTTGCATTTTCAATGTCACAGGAGATGTTTTGTTCAGAAAAGCCTCTCCCAGTTCTGCAGAGATAGAGAAAGTGTCTTTCTTACCAGAAAACTCACCTACAGTTACATATTCAACAATAAAGCCCTTTGAAGGTAAATATGATTAGTTTTAAAGTAACAATTTGGGCAATGATTTTTTTTTTCTTTTTTTGGTAAGTAATGTCGGGGAAAGGCTGTAGGGCCTATAAGAAAGCCCCAGCAAAGGAAAAACTGAGACAATGAGGAGAAGTTTAAGTAGAAAGGGAGACAAGATCAAGTTTATTGATGTTAGATTTAAAAGATAACAAATTTTAGGATTCAGGAAAAGTAGTGGGTGACAATGAGTTCCACAGTTGAGAAGTTCTAGGAATGAAAGATGATTTGTGAGATAGAGTTTGTGGATTAGGTAGTGTGGATTTGGTACTCAAGAGTAATTTCGAATTACACAGAGATTTCATACAAATGAAAAAGATTTAATTTAAATCTCTTTGCTTCCAAAATTTCTTTTGTAACAGCATGAATTGGCTTTACTTCATTCCCATAGTGCCTAACCACAGTGAACACTTAAAGTCTTTCTGTGATTTATACCCATATTGAATATGAGGCTGCAGCCTGGGCATTCCTTAGCTACATAACAGAATGTTGGATGTATTTGACATAGTTTACAGATAGTGGTTTATGTGTTGTGAGAATGCCTGCTATGCTTGTCTTTGTATTTTTCATCAAATCAATGACATCTTAGCTTTACTGCTTATATGTATGGCTTTCCAGAATGAAAGTGAATATGTAGTCAACCCTGCCCACAAAATTCAGAGTCCACTGAAGTGCCTTTTTAGCAAATTTTGGCTACAGAGCACCATTAGAAATAGTAAATAATGTAGAGAATATTTTAATAGGAGCTTTTCCTTTTTCATAGCAGTACCTTTGTGGGTATGCAGACATTGGTTTTTATTGCATAATTTGCCACTGACATCACAGATACTTGCATGAATGATTTGGTTGGCTTCACTGAATCACACTGCACCTCTCCAGAATGTACATCCCTGTTTTTGTTTTTGTCCATGCTATGCATCACTGTACCATTGCCAGTATTAAGCTGGATAATGACAGAAATTTTACTAGTATTTTGAAGTGTGCTTTGAGAATCTGATCATGTTGAGAGGAGAAATCTAGCAGTTGTGTCAGAGAATGCTCACTTGAGCTTAACATTGTAGTCTCTCCATCCACTTAACTACTGGTTCTATAAATTGTGTTCTCATAAAATGACAGGCTATGTCCCAAGGTATTAAAGACAGTAGAAGTAGATTTGAATGAAGAAGAATCTATGTATATGGTTAGCATATTTCATTGAAAATGGGCATCAAAGATGATTAAGGAGAAAGCTTCTAGTCTCCTATATGATTTTGCTATGCTCATTCTATTCTATTTCTTCCAATGCCTTGTAGAATAAATCCATTTCAAAGACCATAGACATCTGAATTAATGAAATGTTGAATGGGCTGTACTTGTGGAACTTTTTAAATGCATTATCATTACATGGTATAAGACATGAGTCTCAGCCCATAGTTAGGATCATTACATGAAATCAGCCAATGACTTACAGCTACCTTTGAACTGCAGAGTAAACTATGGAGAATATAAGTATATAGTATTCAAAACAATATTAAAAAATCATCCTTATTAACATTATTGCTATTGATCTTCTAATTTCAGGGAATGATGAAGGCAAGACAGGAATATTCTTCTATGACTGCTATTACCAGATCAAAAAGAGACTATTCCCTCAGCATGTCAAAGTAGAGGCAAAGGAACAATTAAAGTTGGCTTGGGGTATTTATGTAAATGCATTTTTTGGATTTTTCATCCCACTGACCATGCTTTTCATAGTTGGACAGAAAGGAAAGGTTCCATTGGCATCTGCAGGGCTTGGACTGTCCATTTGCAATATGACAGGAAATGTTTATGTTATTGGTATAACATCAGTTTGTGAAACATTCTTCTCACAAGCATATGGTGCAAAGCAGATGAAAAGATATGGAATAATATTGCAAAGAGCAATTATTGTAACTACCATTGCCATTTTGCCCTCGTGTGCTTTATGGATCAATATTGATAAAATATTATTACATCTGGGACAAGACAAAGAGGTTGCAATGTAAGTATAATAGATTTTGGTTTTGACATGATGTTTACATTAGGTAGTATAATATTTTGCAGAGATGTAGCTCACAAATTAGTATAGTAAGGCCATTGCCTAAAATATTTATCAATGCTGCTCTTTTTATTTTTAAACCTCTTTGTGATTGCTGCTGTTCTAAAATTGTAGTCTTGCTGGCCAGTTTACCACATGGTTTATTCCTGGACTATTTGTGAGTACTCTTGGCATGGTTTCCTGTTGCCTATCTTTACTTTTTCCATATCTTTTGTGTTATACTAATTTTTTATCACTATATAATTTCTCTTCTGATATGCTTCTTACCTCAAGGCACAGCTATTTTTGCAGTATTGTCATTTACTGATCCTGAAAAGTAATATAATCCAACTTTTTCATATTGCCCTACTCATAGACATGATTTATTTTTTTGATATGATATTTTGTCATACAGAAGTGCTGGTACCACTACAGTGCTTAAATATCAGCTTCTTGGCATGCTAGTGTTTTTTTTGGTCAATGCCAAAGGCTACACAGATAGTTTTGATATTTGCATCTATTGAATTAAAAGTACTTCACTATTTTTATGTGAACCTGGTAGTAAAAAAGGTGCATTTATATCTCAGATCTTTAGCACCTAAGATATTTCTTTGTGATGTGTCTTTCTTTTTCTAGTCTTATGTTCTATTTAATGTGCTGTTACGCTACCTTGCCTGTCAGGTATGGCTTATTAATTCCTACAATCTTTTGAAACCATGTTTGGGCATGTGCAATCACACATCCATGTGTCTACACGTGTGCAGAATCTCCTGAAAAAGCAAAATGATTGCACATGCCTGCACTGCTATGCAATATGCAATCATGTATGCCAAATAAGAACTTTTTTGCTGCAACTACAATACTAGTGTTTGTCACCATTTGTCTTTTTGTTTTATCTTGTTCAATATAGAATTAGACATGGGACCCATTTCAGCTATGAGATATCCTATTTTCCTCATGCTTGAATTTCTGATACACATACCTTGGATTGCACACGCCACCTCAGAAATTAAGAGCAATATGACTTGTGCAGACCAGGGTATGTGTGCCAATTGACACCCGTGCCCCAATTTTTCCAGGCATGGACTGATAATTCTGTACAGTTTTCAGTTTTTATTTACTTTCATTGTAGCATGATATACTTTTTTCTTATGGTGTATTTCTTTGCCATACTTGTTGATAGAAGATTGTATTGTGTCCTATCCTTGGATAACTTTATCTTTGACTTCTGTATCTGGGTGATTCCACTGTGTTGAACATACACTTTGTACATTCTAAACGTGCTTAGCTAGTTTAACAAATGTATGTTGCACTGTAGGCAAGTGTAAACTTTATCTTGTTGACACATATTATTGCTGATGATGTTTAAACAAAACCATCTTAACTTGTGTATAATATAAAATGTACATCCAACACTTTGAGATTGCCCATTTCCTTCTTATGTTTTGGTATATATTTCTTTCTTTTCACAGAACATAGTTTATCCATCAGCTTATAGTGCATTTGCTGCTTTCATTGTAAATGGAATATGCTGCTATGTTTTTGTGCATGTCTGTGATCTGGGAGTTGGGTATGTGGTATTGGTATTTGACAATACCTGTATAAGCCAGGGATGTCCATCCAGCATGTGGCTCACCATATTGTATGATGTGGTCCATGCTGAGATGACAGTTGATAAAAGCTACATTGATAATGGTATTTTGTATGTAAGAGTTTGTCCTATTTCTGTCGAGTGAATGTGATAGTGGTGCTCTTTCAAGAAAGGTTTGACAACCTTAGTTTGTAAAATGCAATATGCTTTAACATAGCATTGCTGCATAACATCATGCTTGTATTTCATAGTATTGTGTAGCAGTTTTAGCGTTGACCCAAACGTTTGCCTTTTAAATCATAGTGCTTGCTTGCTTGCTTGTGTACCAGACAACATGTTTTTAAATGCATTATGGATGGTATCACTTATAAAAAGTGCATTTTCATAGGCAATTTCTTGTGTTCTTTACATTTTATGCCCTTCTTAACATCTATTTGTTTATGGTTATGTACTACTTTATAGGGGTGGTGCCCTAGCTGTTGACCTTTCATATATGACATACAGTGGAGTTTTACTAATTTTCATATTTTGGAAGAAATTGTACAAAGATACTTGGTATGGTAAGTAGCTTGAATGTTACAAGTTATAGCCTCAATCAACTATCATGTGGTATCAATATAAGCATTTTGTGTAGAGCAAAGTAGTTTTTCTTGCACTTTTTTATCAACAGGAGTTGTATTGTGGGGGATGAAAGTTTTGGGATATGACACACATGGACAACAGATTATCAAATTGTGTGACAAATTGGAAATTTTCAATGGTTAATCAATGTTGGCAGTCATACTTGTCAATTTGTGACATTCATCGTCCTTGTATTTGCAGTATTTTGTGCCATGTAAATTTAACCATTGGTCCCATGTAAGCATTTTGTGCAGCGTGAAGTAATTTTTATGCTATCTTAGGCAATATAATGACATTTGGTTCTCTTCCTGTTTTATGATGTCATTTCATATACAAAAAATCAATTTCCCTATTGGCATTATCTCAGATATTGAGGAAACCTGATGCACTAGCTTCACTCTTGGAGGTAGTAATTCCTCAAAATTTCAGCTTCAAGCAGAGGATCCTGTGATCTTTTTGTCAGAAGGAACTCAAAGTCATGTTATACACTCTATGTGTACCCTGGATGCTTTTTTTTTGGGATAATGATGTTGCAAGATTTGCTTTGCATTTAAGCTTGCATTGCATTTATTTTTCTTATGTATTGTAAACAGTCTTATTATCATGAGCAGTTATATATTGTCAAAGGTGTTGTTATAATGTGGTAGCTTTCATTGTCTTATTATTGTGAGCAGTTGTATATTGTGAAAGGTTTTGTTTTTTGTTATAATGTGGTAAATTTCATTGTCTTGTTATTGTGAGCAGTTGTGTATTGTGAAAGGTTTTGTTTTTTGTTATAATGTGGTAAATTTCATTGTCTTGTTATTTTGAGCAGTTGTATATTGTGAAAGGTTTTGTTTTTTGTTATAATGTGGTAGCTTTCATTGTCTTATTATTTTGAGCAGTTGTATATTGTGAAAGGTTTTGTTTTTTGTTATGATGTGGTAAATTTCATTGTCTTGTTATTTTAAGTAGTTGTACACTTACCTCCAAAAAGTATGGAAACGATTGGCCTAAATGTTCATTTAGCTAGACCCTTGAGCGAGGCTGTCCAATTTTTGAAAGAAATATTAGCGCGAATTTCGAAGCTGATGTGACCAAAAATGAAATTTTTGTAAACAAACCTTACTCTTCCTCAAAAATAATGCAAAACGATACACATATGTGGACTTTGTAAGTAATTAAATGCGAAAAGCTGACAATGGTTAAAATTCGAGAATTGTCTCTTAACGAAAGAGCTGCTATAAAGTATTTGAGGGAAGCAGGGCTATCCTATGCACAAATTGCGCAGCAAGTTGGTTGTTCTAAATCTGCGGTTTTCAAAATATACAAAACATTTGAAAATACAGGTTCAATTGGAAAAAGGCGAAGATCTGGTCGGCCGAAAAAGAGCTCAGATAGAGCAGAGCGTGCCATTTGCCGAGCTGCTAGAAAGCTAAGGTTCTCAACCTTGCGAGATATAAAACAAGATGTTTCAGATATTTGCAACCTTTCAAATAATTCAATTCGAGGAGCCCTTCACAAATATGGCTTGTTCAATCAAAGAAGGAAAGCAAAACCTCTTGTTTCAATCAAAAATGGGATGAAAAGGAAGAGGTGGGCAAATTCGCTTATGGAATGGCCTGTCTCTCACTGGGAAGACGTCATTTTCTCAGATGAGTGTAGGTTTAGCCTGTTAAATGACTCTGGAGTTCAAAGGGTATGGCGAACAAAAAGGGAAGCTAATAATCCAATGTTTTTCTGCCCAAAAGTGTCCAATTCACTATCTGTAATGGTATGGGGGTGTGTTGGGCCTAATGGTGTTGGTCGCCTCGTAGTTTGCGAGCAATGTCTAGACTCCAATTATTACATCGAAATTTTAAAGAAAAACCTAAAAGCAAGCGTGGAAATGATTCATGGCCACTCATCTCATCCATTTATTTTTCAGCAAGACAATGCTCCTTGCCATTCATCACAAAAAACGATAAAATATCTCCACGATGAGAATATTTTATTGTTACCATGGCCTGCTCAGAGTCCAGACATAAATATAATTGAAAATCTGTGGCAATTCATGAAAAATGCGCTCCGACATGATCCTCCAAGAACAAAAGATCAGTTGATAAAAAAATTATTTCAAATCTGGTACGCAATTCCAAGATCCGTGATCAACAAATTATAGAACTCGCTACCGCACAGAATGAAGGCCATCACAAAATGCAAAGGCTACCCAACAAAATACTAATTGCAACTTACATATTGTTCACAATGAGCTCCAAGTTTGTTTAAAAGTTAATTTATGCCGTGGTTAATGATTGGAATTAGAAACATTTGGATAGCAACACTTTCATGGGCCCATTTCCCAGTTTGTTTTTCTGCCTCTTGAACACGTTCGAGCCGCGTTTGCATGTTTTCTAGGCCTATCGTTTCCATACTTTGTGGAGGTAAGTGTATATTGTGAAAGGTTGGTTTTGTTTTTTGTTATAATGTGGTAAATTTCATTGTCTTGTTATTTTGAGCAGTTGTATATTGTGAAAGGTTTTGTTTTTTGTTATAATGTGGGAGCTTTCATTGTCTTATTATTGTGAGCAGTTGTATATTGTGAAAGGTTTTGTTTTTTGTTATAATGTGGTAAATTTCATTGTCTTGTTATTTTGAGTAGTTGTATATTGTGAAAGGTTTTGTTTTTTGTTATAATGTGGTAAATTTCATTGTCTTGTTATTTTGAGTAGTTGTATATTGTGAAAGGTTTTGTTTTTTGTTATAATGTGGTAAATTTCATTGTCTTGTTATTGTGAGTAGTTGTATATTGTGAAAGGTTTTGTTTTTTGTTACAATGTGGTAAATTTCATTGTCTTGTTATTTTGAGTAGTTTTATATTGTGAAAGGTTTTGTTTTTTGTTATAATGTGGTAGCTTTCATTGTCTTATTATTGTGAGCAGTTGTATATTGTGAAAGGTTTTGTTTTTTGTTACAATGTGGTAAATTTCATTGTCTTGTTATTTTGAGTAGTTGTATATTGTGAAAGGTTTTGTTTTTTGTTATAATGTGGTAAATTTCATTGTCTTGTTATTTTGAGTAGTTTTATATTGTGAAAGGTTTTGTTTTTTGTTATAATGTGGTAAATTTCATTGTCTTGTTATTGTGAGCAGTTGTGTATTGTGTAAGGTCTTTTCTTGATGTTATAAATCTCATTATAAAAAAATAACTTTATATGTCTTTCTTGGAGTACTGGTATAGAATAGAGAATATTTTGCTATGTGATTGAGTTTTCACAAAGTTATGAGTTGACTTGCAATACCATATACACATGTTGTTACAAATGAGACCACGCCCAATTTCAATGTTAGTTTGCTTGCTCCTCTTTTAGGGTGGTCATTGGAATCTTTATGCGATTGGAAGCCTTTTGTATCCCTTAGTGTTTCATCTACTTTACTTTCTATATGTGAATGGACGTGTTTTGAAATTGGAACTATGGCTTTAGGTGAGTCTTTAGCTATAGCAGCTATATTTGTTGCTTTTTCTCGATCTCGTTTGTGATTCGTGTTAGGAATGACGCTAAGTTCATGTTCTATTTACATTTTCCATGCTGCGCCATTATGAATTAAGAAGATTTGATAGTGAACAAAAATTTAACCTTCCGTCAACAGTTTAAAAATTTGCTCAGTATTTTTGGTTAAAGAATGCTTATTGGATGCAAATTTTGAATGCATGCTAAACACCTAAAAGCAGACGAATGGACTAGTGTAGAAATCTCATTATGAACACACTAGAAGGGCTCTTTAGTTATGTTTTCTGATTTGCAACCAAGACAATCTTGGATGATAAAAATAGCAAAAGTTCTTTTCTGGAAATACCATCACCTTAATCAGAATCTATCAAAAAGAAGAAAATCTCTTCGAGACTGATTTCACCTCCTAACATTGATCCAAACGTTCGATGTCAGCCCCCCTCAACCCTTTGAGACGGTCTGGAACAGTGTTACATGGACCATCATTACACACATGATATTTTCGTCCACAGCTTAAGCGATGTTTCCGATAATTGACATTTGAATTTGGGTGGGTACTAAAATAAAGGAGACTTATTGTTGAGAACTAAAGTTAAAAGAGTATGATGGAGAACAGAAGGGCTAAAAAAGAGAGGTAGGCTATTCAGAGCTTTTTCGATAGTTGCAGTATCAATATTTCTATGTAAAGCAAGCTGATATCTGGCTTTTTGTAATAAAGGAGTCGTTGGAAGCCTGGAGCAAGCAGTACAAATTTCACTATACTGTATCGCAGCAATTGTTTTCTTCGTAAGTAGTTTTAGTTCAAGCTTCTTCTTATTCTGATTTTGTTTTCATATTTCCCTTAGTTGTTGTGAAGTTTCGATCGAAACTAGGGTTTTGTGAGATCACCTACATGTATTCAAAGAGCAATAGAAATAGGAACTTGAAAATTCGTATCACGAAAGCTATATGTAATTGAATATATTTGCCCAATCGTAGATCTCCCCACCAATGCATGGTTATCAACTTGGGTGAAGTTATAGGAAATATTGGGAGGCGTACAACCCCAATTTGCCGACAAAGAAAGCTTTCCTCCAGTTTTATCAATAACAACGTGGATTTGCCGACTGATATTTTCAATTTGCCGACAGATACTATCGAATTACGAAATGTTGGAGGGTGTTGCACCCTTTTTAGCTATGCCCCTGATCATCATTGTTTTTCATGATGATGTGAGTTGGTTCTACTCAATGTAGATGTCAGTAAAATAAGACCATCAGACTTTAAATGATCAGAGTTACCTTTTTGGATATTATAACAGCTTGGTAGGGAATTACCGGTTAATGAAGTGCTAGAAGTATGCTTCCAAAGGTGCAGATTCAAGGGAATCAAGGGGCGAAACACCCCCCAATGGAACTATTCTGCAATTTTGTCGAACAATTTCATATCTTGTCGGAAAAAAATTGTGTTTATTCAAAACAAGCATCAAAAGTGCATATACATCATATGTTTGTGGGAAGATCTACATTAATGTTTTACACTTTTTGTCCATCCTATGAATTCAATATACACTGCTCTATCTTCTCTAAATATTTTGTGTTTAACTGACAATGGTTGATAAGAGTTTCTTAATGCACGTGATCAGGTTCTTAGAAAAAGCGCCTTGCTTTACTGAAATCTTTAAAGCTAAAGCGTTCCTACTCTTTTTGCAGCGGTTGTGTGCACGGTGTTAACGTTGACTGTTTCAGAGTACATCAAAGGGAGATATCTTTATGTTTTATACCATTAATATTTTAGTCAAAAATCTTTTAGATGATTCTTTTCACATGCTTTCATTTCTCAGGGAAGTCTGGGTTTCTCAATCTCAGCTGCGGTTAGAGTTGGCCATTTTATTGGCTCTGGGGAACCAGAACGAGCAAAACTTTCGATGAGGGTGGCTTTGAAATTAGCTGGTAAGTTGGCTGTACTGTTTTGATGTTTTTGTGTTCTGAAAGAACATTGCTTAAGATAGGAAACGTTACGGCAGGTTCCAATGATAACACGAGTGTATTTGCGTTAG
>OLMO02000006.1:6739481-6753272 GCA_900291935.2 Cassiopea xamachana | reverse complement strand
CCGCGAATAAGCCCCCCGCAGAAAAGCTCACCGTTTCCCCAACTTATGCTTTACTCCGCGCATAAGCTCCCCCCCAAGACAAAACCCTATAGGAGTGCTTCTTAGATCGAAGCAAAGAGAGAACTCACGAAAAGTATTGTTTCTTTCTTATCAAATCTCTAACGTTCTTTTTGTGCAGTTTTGTACCACAGATTCTATAGGTAAAAGGTAACTCAATGCTTCTACATGGACTGTGAGGCTGAAAGAAGTAACAGATTGAAACTGAAAGTGAAGCTAGTGACGAAGAGGATGCATGAGCTCTCTTCTGCAAAAACCGGTTATAAGTAATTATTATTTAGATTGCCGTCGTCAAGATGACAAGTCGTCAAAGATAATATTTCTTTTAAACAAAAAATAAGAGTCAAGTTAAGTTTTAATTTTATTTCAACAAAAAATAACAATATATTAAAAAACAATTTATTTTAAATTTTAAAATGTTTTCCTGATTCATTTGAAAAATTTAAGAAACTTGAAATTGAAATGGTTGTTAAATGAAATGCAAATAAAATTGAATTAAGATGAATTTTCATTTACATGATCGAATGAATTTTACTGCCTTGACCGAGAACTGCCAATTTGCACTGTTTCAGATTTTAGCTATAGGTTATAGGCGGACAACTACACTAGTCTCTCTCACAAAGCAAACCAAAACAATTCTCTAACTGAGCATATTATTTAGAATAAAAGCTATTTCAATCCAAGGACATTAGGTCTTTTAGAAATCAACAATAACAGAAATGGCTGTTTGTAACGTTATGAAATATCAGATGACGTAGTGGCATATTACGTTATTACGTTCGACGGCAACCAAATCGAGGACATCATCCTTTTTATCACTGCTTGCTAATCAGACACTTCCCACTTTTTCCCTTCCCTACCAAGAGCAGAAAACCATAGCTACAGACAGAAGCTAGCAAACACAACATAATCACAATTAAAGTGGTGTGTGACGAAATGACAAATAAATTGCAAGAGCAAGAATAACATTTCAACAATTACCTGTCAGATGTAAACAAATAGACAATGACATCTTGAAGCGCAATTATGAACAAGCCAATGCATATACTACACAAAGCTGGAATCGAAAATCATAAAAGTTAATTAGAATCGTGAAGAAGTTTTGTAAATCAAATACAATAAATAGTAGTTATGATACGAATAAAGAAGAGGTGGAAAAGTTTTTCTACTAATTTTTCTCTTTTGACCTGTTGTTTGGTCTCCATATATAGGCAATTTGCCTGTTTAAGTTCCCTCTGCCCACGTTTATCTCCTAACATAGGCATTTTCTGCCTGTTTACACTTTACACGCCCTGTACTCTTTCTGCATGTGTACGTCCAATTGTTACATTATGCCCCACTTAGGTCATATAAAACCCTCGCGCTTGATTCCACATTTAACTGATGATGGGGCAAGCGTGCTCCGAAACGTCTTATTGTTGCAATGGCAGTTTATTAAGGACTTGTCAACGTTAAAAGGATTGCTAATGGCAATTTTGTCACTGGTTGAGTCTTTCAGCGTCTAATGGATATGTCAATATCAATGGTAGTGTCTGATTCATATATAAAAATGTGAACTGAAACTGACTACGATTCTCGTCGTGGAACTTGTACTTCAATTTACTATCCAAATAGATATTAGCACAGATAGGGATTGCATTTACACGGGGCTGTGTGTATTCGTGTGGTTGTGGATTCACTATCCGACCAATTTTGGATTCACTTTCAAAACTGCAAATTTATGCACTCACATAATTCTATCCTATGTAAATGCAATGATAAATATCTATACACGGCCCATTTACATGGAGCCGGATAGATATTGGACGTAAAACTATCCGGATGGTTGTAGATCTGATCCCACGTAAATGCGGTAGATATCTCCCCAGTGTTCCGCATTGTAGAAGAATTTCCCAATTGCTCAAATCTCAATCATCATGCTTTGTTTACTTCTAATTAGCTGACAATACCCGGGGCCTTTTGGCTTCTTGGTTTAGAATACAGATTCCAATAAACATAAAACTAACGCAAATGCACTCGTATTATCATTTTAACCTGCCGTAACGTTTCCCATCTGAAGCGATGATCTTTTAGAGCACATTAACATCGAAACATTACAACCAACTTACCAGCTAATTTCAAAGCCACCCTCATCGAAAGTTTTGCTCGTTCTGGTTCCCCAGAGCCAATAAAATGGCCAACTCTAACCGCAGCTGATAGTGAGAAACCCAAACTTCCCTGAGAAGTGAAAGCGTGTGAAAAGAATCATCTAAAAGATTTTTGACTACAATATTAATGGTATAAAAGATAAAGGTATCTCCCTTTGATGTCCTCTGAAACAGTCAACGTTAACATCGTGCACATATCCATAAAAAAGAACATATATTGTTTTTACAAGGAAAAACAACCGCTGCAAAAAGAGTAGGAACGCTTTGGCTTTAAAAATGTCAGTAAAGCAAGGCGCTTTTTCTAAGAACCTGATCACGTGTACTATATCGAACTAAGAAACTCTTATCAACCACTGGCAGTCAAACACAAAATGTTCAGAGAAGATACAGCGGCGTAGATTGAATTCATAGGATGGATAAAAAGTGTAAAAAATTAATGTACATCTTCCCTCAAACATATAATGTATATGAATTTTTCATGCTCGTTTAGAATAAAGACAATATTTCCGACAAGATAAGAAATTATTCGACAAAATTACAGAATAGCTCCATAGGGGGGGGTGTTTCGCCCCTTGACTCCCTTATACCTGCGCCTTTGGAAGCATATTCCTAGCACTTCATCAAGCGGTTATCCCCTACCAAACTGGTATAATATCCAAAAAGGTAACTATAATCATTTAAAGCCTGATGTTGTTATTCTACTGCCATCTACATTGAGCAGAACTAACTTATATCATCAATGATCAGGGGCATAGCTAAAAAGGATGCTGGGGTGCAACACCCTCCAAAATTTCGTAATTCGATAGGATCTGTCGGCAAATTGAAAATATCAGTTGGCAAATCCAGGTTGTTATTGATAAAGCTGGAGGGAAGCTTTCTTTGTCGGTAAATTGGGGTTGTGTACCTCCCAACATTTCCTTTAACTTCACCCAAGTTGATAACCATGTATTGACAGGGAGACCTACGAATGGGCAAATTTATTTAATTACACATAGCGTTCATGATATGAATTTTCAAGTTCCTAGTTCTATTGCTCTTTGAATACAAGAAGGTGTTCCACAAAACCCTAGTTTAAATTGAAACTTCACAACAACTAAGGGAAATATGAAAACAAAATCAGAATAAGAAGCTTTAACTAAAACTACTTACGAAGAACACCATCGATGCGATACAGTATAGTGCAATTTGTACTGCTTGCTCCAGGCTTCCAATGACTCCTTTATTACAAAAAGCCAGATATCAGCTTGCTTTACATAGAAAAATTGATACTGCAACTATCGAAAAAGCTCTAAATGGCCTTCCTCCCTTTTTAGCCCTTCTGCTCTCTATCATACTCTTCTAAACTTTAGTTCTTAACAATAAGTCTCCTTTATTTTAGTACCCACCCAAATTCAAATGTCAATTATCGGAAACATCGCTCCATCGGTGGATGAGAATATCATGTGTGTAATGATGGTCCATGTAACACTGTTCCAGACTGTCTTAAAGGGTTGAGGGGGGCAGACATCGAACGTTTGGATCAATTTTAGGAGGTAAAATCAGTCTCGAAGAGATGTTCTTCTTTTTGATAGACTCTAATTAAGGTGATGGTATTTTAAGAAAAGAACTTTTGCTATTTTTATTATCCAAGATTGTCTTGGTTGCAAATCAAAAAACATATCTAAAGAACCCTTCTAGTGTGTTCATATTGAGATTTCTACACTAGTCCCTTCGTCTGCTATTGAGCGTTTAGCATGCATTCACAATCTGCATCCAATAAGCATTCTTCAATCAAAAATACTGTAAAAATTTTTAAACTGTTGACGGAAGGTTAAAAATTCGTTGACTATCATATCTTCTTAGTTCATAATGGTGGAAAATGACAAATGTAAATAGAACATGAACTTAGCATCACTCCTAACACAAATCACAAACGAGATCGAGAAAAAGGAACACAAATAACTGCTGCAGCTAAAGACTCACCTAACGCTATAGTTCCAATTTCAAAACACGTCCATTGACAAATATAAAGTAAAGTAGATGAAACACTAAGAGAAACAAAAGGCTTCCAATCGCATAAAGATTCCAATGACCATCCTAAAAGAGGAGCAAGTAAACTAACATTGAAATTGGACGTGGTCTAATTTGTAATAATATCTGTATATGCTATTGCAAGTCAGCTCATAACTTTGCGAAAACTCAATCACTATGCAAAATATTCTTTATTCTATATAAGGGTGTCCATTGAGTTAAAGTTGATATTCCAGCCAAAGTGTCAGAAAAAAGTGACCTTTTCCCGCCTTTTAGGTAGAAAAATCATATTGTTTTCCAGTCATACCATGAATTTTGATATGAAATTCCAGCCTTTGAAAATGCAGTTCAACTATTGTCACAAAGTATTGAATGACCTTAAAATTTACAATAAATTGAAATTTCTTATGTAAATTCACTATCTTCTGGTAACCACCCCGGAGGGCAAGGATCCACCAACCACTCAGGTAAAACATAGGGAAAACTACGAATCCAAGGTCGATTTGGTGAAAAAGGCCTGTCCCACGTGATATTGAACAACGTCGTCTTCTCTAATTCTGTTTCTCGATAAAATCGTTTTTCATCTAATAATACCATTAATTATTAGGCCCAAAAATAAAATTTCAGCTTTTCCAGCCAAAGCAAGAGAAAAACCTATGACTTTCCAGCTTTTCCAGCCAAATTCTGAAAAAGGCTCATTTTCCAGCTTTTCCAACATTTCCAGCTTTTTCAGCCAGAGTGGACACTCTGTATACGATTACTCTATGCAAGATACACAAATTTTTTTGCGAAATGAAATTTAAAACATCAAAACAAAACCTTTCCCAATACACAAATGCTCACAATAACAAGACAATGAAATTTACCACATCATACAAAACATTTCACAATACATAATTGCTCACAATAACGAGACAATGAAATTTACCACATCATAACAAAACCTTGCATAACTTACAACTGCTCATGATAACAAGACTGTTTATGATTCAAAAGAAAAATAAACACAATGGAGGCTTAAATACAAAACAGATCTTATAACATCATTCTCTATATAAAGGATCCAGGGTACACATAAAGTATATAACATGACTTTGACTTCCTTCTAACAAAAACATTAAACGATCCTCTATTTGAAGCTAAAATTTTGGGGACTTACTACCTCCAAGAGTGAAGCTAGTGCATCAGGATTCCTCAATATCTGAGATAATGCCAATGGGGAAATTGATTTATTGTATATGAAATGACATTACACAACAGGAAGAGAACCACATATCATTATATTGCCAAAGATGGTATAAACAATACTTCACCCTACACACAATGCCTAAATTTACATGGTACAATACACCACAAATGCAAGGGCAATGAATGTGACAAATTGACAAGCATGACTGTCAACATTGAGAACCATTGAAAATTTCAAATTTGTCACACAATTTGACAATCTGTTGTCCATGTGTGTGTCATATCCCAAACTTTCATCCCCCCACAATACAACTTATGTTGGTAAAACAGTGCAAGAAAAACTACTTTGCTCTACATGAAATGCTTATATTGATACCACATGATAGTTGATTGAGGCTATAACTTGTAACATTTAAGCTACTTACCATACCAAGTATCTTTATACAATTTCTTCCAACATATGAAAATTAGTAAAACTCCACTGTATGTCATATATGAAAGGTCAACAGCTAGGGCACCACCCCTATAAAGTAGTACATAACCATAAACAAATAGATGTTAAGAAGGGCATAAAGAGTAAAGAACACAAGAAATTGCCTATGAAAATGCACTTTTTATAAGTGATACCATCCATAATGCATTTAAAAACATGTTGTCTGATAGATAAGCAAGCACCATTTATAAGCAAAAGTTTTAGTCAAAGTTCAAACTGCTACAAAATACTATGAAATAAAAGCACAATGTTATGCAGCAATGCTATGTTAAAGCATATTGCATTTACAAACAAAGGTTGTCAAGCCTTTTTTGAAAGAGTACCACTATCACATTCACTCTCCACAGAAATAGGACCAACTCTTACATACAAAAATACCATTATTAATATAGCTTTTATCAACTTTCATCTCAGCATGGACCACATCATACAATATGGTGAGCCACATGCTGGATGGACATCCCTGGTTTATACAGGTATTGTCAAATACCAAGACCACATACCCAACTCCCAGATCACAGACATGCACAAAAACATAGCAGCATATTCCATTTACAATGAAAGCAGCAAATGCACTATAAGCTGATGGATAAACTATGTTCTGTGAAAAGAAAGAAATATATACCAAAACATAAGAAGGGAATGGGCAATCTCAAAGTGTTGGATGTACATTTTATATTATACATAAGTTTGGATGGTTTTGTTTAAACATCATCAGCAATAATCTGTATCAACAAGATAAAGTTTACACTTCCCTACAGTGCAATATGCATTTGTTAAACTAGCTAAGCATGTTTAGAATGTACAAAATGTGTACTCAACCAAATGAGATTGCCCAGATACAGAAGTAATCCAAGGATAGGTCACAATGCAATCTTCTATCAACAAGTACGGCAAAAAAATAAACCATAAGCAAAAGTACATCATGCTACAATGAAAATCAATACAAACTGACAACAGTGCAAAATTATCAGTCCATGCCTGGAAAAATTGGGGCATGAGTGTCAATTGGCATGTGTACCCTTATCTGCAGAAGTGATTGCTCTTAATTTCTTAAGGCTGCATGTGCAATCAAAGGTATGTGTATCAGAAATTCAAGCATGAGGAAAATAGGATATCTCATAGCTGAAATGGGTCCCCATATCTACTTCAGCATTGAATAACATAAAAAAGGCAAATGGTGACAAACACTAGGATTGCAATTGCAGCAAAAAAGTTCTTATTTGGCATATATGATTGCATATTTCATAGCAGTGCAGGCATATAGAATCATTTTTTCCTGTGCAAGAGATTCTGGACACATGTGGACACATGCATGTGCAAGTACACATGTCCAGGCATGGTTTGAACTATGGAAGTAATTCAGAAAAGGGCTAAAAAGCAAAAGATTCTGGGAATTAACAAGCCATACCTGACAGGCAAGGTAGCGTAACAGCAAATTAAATAGAACATAAAACTAAAAAGAAGAGAGATACATCACAAAGAAAAATATAGTGACGTACTTATAATTATATAGATCACACTATCAAAACTATCCGTGTAACCTTTTGCATTGACCAAACAAAATACTAGCATGCCAAGAAGTTAATATTTGAGCACCGTAGTGGTTCCAGCACTTCTGTATGACAAAATGATATATAAAACAAATCAACTATGTCTAGTAGTAGGGCAATATGAAAAAAGTTGGATTACATTACTTGTCAGGATCAGTAAATGACAATACTGTAAAAAATAGCTGTGCCTTGAGGTAAGAAGCATATCAGAAGAGAAATTATGTAGTGACAAAAAATTAGTAAAACACAAATATATTGAAAAAGTAAAGATAGGGAACAGGAAACCATGCCAAGAGTACTCACAAATAGTCCAGGAATAAACCATGTTGTAAACTGACCAGCAAGCCTACAATTTTAGAACAGCAGCGATCATAAAGAAGTTTAAAAATAGAAAGAGCAGCATTGATAAATATTTTAGGCAATGGTTTTTAGTATACTAATTTGTGAGCTACATCTCTGCAAAATATGATACTACCCAATGTAAACATCATGTCAAAACCAAAATCCATTATACTTACATTGCAACCTCTTTGTCTTGTCCCAGATGTAATAATATTTTATCAATATTAATCCATAAAGCACAAGAGGGCAAAATGGCAATGGTAGTTACAATAATTGCTCTTTGCAATATTATTCCATATTTTCTCATCTGCTTAGCTCCGTATGCTTGTGAGAAGAAGGTTTCACAAACTGATGTTATTCCAATAACATAAAAATTTCCTGTCATATTGCAAATGGACAGCCCAAGCCCTGCAGATGCCAATGGAATCTTTCCTTTCTGTCCAACTATGAAAAGCATGGTCAGTGGGATGAAAAATCCAAAAAATGCATTTACATAAATACCCCAAGCCAACTTTAATTGTTCCTTTGCCTCTACTTTGACATGCTGAGGGAATAGTCTCTTTTTGATCTGGTAATAGCAGTCATAGAAGAATATTCCTGTCTCGCCTTCATCATTCCCTGAAATTAGAAGATAAATTGCAACAATGTTAATAAGGATGATTTTTTAATATAATTTTGAACATTATATATTCATATTCTCCACAGTTTACTCTGCAGTTCAAAGCTCAAAGTTCAAAAGTCATTGACTGATTTCATGTACTGTACAGTACATACAATCCTAACTATAGTTACCAAAAGTCTGAAACTCATGTCGTATTTCATTTATAATGACACAGCCCAGTCAACATTTCATTAGTTTAGCTCTCTATGGTCTTTGACAAGATGGATTTCATTCCATTAGCTTTTGGAAAAATAGCATAGACAGAGGAAACATTGTGTAGGAGTTTAGAAGCTTCCTCCTTAATCATCTTTGATGCCCATTTTCAATGAAGCATGCTATCCATATAAATAGATTCTTCTTCATTCAAAATCTACTTCTACTGTCGTTAATACCTTGGGACATAGCCTGTCATGTCATTAGAATACAACTTATAGAACCAGCAGTTAAGTGGATGGAGAGATTGCAATGTTAAACTCAAGTGAGATTCTCTGATACAATTGCTAGATGTCTCCTCTTAAATTGATCAGATTCTCACAGTGTATTTCAAAATACAAGTAAAATTTCCGTCATTATCCAGCTTAAAACTGGTAATGGTACAGTGATGCATAGCATGGGCAAAACTCAAAACAGGGATGTAAATTCGGGAGAGGAGGGGGTGTGATTTAGTGAAGCCAACCAAATCATTCAAGCAAGTGTCTGTGATGTCAGTGGCAAATTATGCAATAAAAACCAATGTCTGCATACCCACAAAGGTATTGATATGAAAAAGGAAAAGCTCCTATTAACATATTCTCTACATTATTTACTATTTCTAATGGTGCTCTGTAGCAAATATATGCTAAAAATACACTTCAGTGGACTCTGAATTTAGTGGGCAGGGTTGACTACATATTCACTTTCATTCTGGAAAGCCATAAGCATTAGTACTAAAGCTAAGGTGTCATTGATTTGATGAAAACTACAAAGACAAGCATACCAGGCATTCTCACAACACACAAAACACTATCTGTAAACTATGTCACACACACCCAACATTCTGTTATGTAGCTACGGAATACCTAGGCTGTAGCCTCATATTCAATATGGGTATAAATCACAGAAAGACTTTAACTGTCCAATGTGGTTAGGCACTATGGGAATGACGTAATGCCAATTAATGCTGTGACAAAAGAAACTTGTGGAAGCAAAGAGATTTAAATTAAATCTTCTCCATTTGTATGAAATCTCTGTGTAATTCAAAATTACTCTTGAGTACCAAATAATCACTGCCCCAATTGTTAGTTTAAAACTAATCATATTTACCGTCATTGGGCTTTACTGTTGAATATGTTACTGTAGGTGAGTTTTCTGGTAAGAAAGACACTTCCTCTATCTCTGTAGAATTGGGAGAGGCTTTTCTGAACAAAACATCTCCTATGACATTGAAAATGCAAATCAGCTAAACAAAACCTTGAAATATTTGAATCAAAATAAATCTGGAATCAAGCAAGATGATACCTACTGTCAAACAGGTAATCAAAACTCGGTTTTTTCAATATATCCAGCTGAAAATGAAAAACATTGGAACAGCAACTATCTGCAACTTACAAGTGGTTGGGACAAAAGATACCTCAATGAAATCGTGAAGATAAAAATGTGCCATAGGTTCTAAGTGGTTTGAACTGGAGGACCCAACAATAATCTCATACACAAAGAGATGCATAGGCATCTCTTTGGGATTCAAGGCACCTCCTTCAGACATTTTTGGTCCATCCATTAACATGGCCTATATTGCACACATTTATACAAATAATTCTCTCTTCCAATCATATATCGCTTACTTATATAGCTTATTGGATTTTCTTTGTATCACATTAATGTCTAAAAAGGAATTCTATTCTTCTTCTTCACCGCACTTTCCGCATCCAAGCCAGTTAATTCAACTTCTCTGCTTGTGCAGCAGCAAACACTTCATCAGTAATCTGTCTCCATTTTTGTCTGTCTTGAGCCAGATTGATTAATAAAATTAAACCGTTCAAGGAATTAAATGTAGTAATACCATGAGAATTTGAGATGGTGGTTAAATTTACAGCCTTACATATATCATTGTGAATCATTATAGGGAGTGTTATTCTTTGTCTACCAGAGAATTTAGATTTTGAAGAATCAGTAAAATAGTACAGCATAGATTTTCTTGCAGGTGTTTCACTGTTTAGTCTGAGTGTGTGTCCGAAGAGTTTCCATCTATTTTTGAGGATAGTTAATGATAATGGCTGTTCGTTGGTTCGTTTGTAAAGATTCTTGTTCTTTATGATGTTGGGATAAATCACATTCAAAACTTGTCTCAATTGCTTTCTGTGGAAACTATCAAGACCATCAAGATCACTCTTTGTTAGTCCCCATGTTCCTGAATTATATAAGAGGACAGGTTTGACATAACAGTTATATAGCTTTAATCTCACTGGTATAGATATTTGTGATGACGTATCCATACTCTTTCCATCTTATGCATTGCCACTGTAGCCTGTTGTTTTCCATTCCTCACATCCTCTGTGTCACCAAGTAATGACCCAAGCTTTTTGACACTCCTCCATTCTTCTTCATCCTTCCTGGTTCTGATCAGTGTGGTATGTTCTGTTTTTGCATCATTAACTAATAGATTATCTGTAGCAAGAGATTCTTTGGCTTTTAAGGTTATTCTTGAACATAGATCCTCACTTTTTATATGAAATCTGCATCTATGGATTCTGTTACATTCTAAAAAAGACAGGTTTGCTCCTTGCCCCACATGAAAGGCAGGAGGGGCACTAGCTCCCCTTTACCCCCTCCCCAGCATGCCTGGCCATAGGTTCTATGTGGTTTTCAACTGGAGCACCCAACAGTAATCTCATACAAAAAGACACGGTGGCCACTCAAATTTTGTGATGAAATTTCAGGAGTTTTCCAGGAATTTTGGAGAACCTCATCACTCTTTGACACTAATATGTTTCATAATAGCTTTTGGTCTATTTCAATTGAGCATAGAATCAAAAAAGTAGAGCAGTAATGGAAGCTGGCTAGCTGCCAAGTCATAGGGTGAATAAGGTGCAGAGGAAGAACATTGGGCCTGGGGGCTTGCCCCCAGAAAAGATTTTTCATAAGTATACTCTCCAAAACACTGGAAAAACACCAATGCAAATCATGTTTTGTACTTGTTCCTAAAAACAACATGACCTACTTTAAAGCAAACATACATTAAAGCAATCAATACAGTACATGACTAATAGATACAACCTAGCAGTGGACTGGCTATTTCTGGCAGAGGTGGCAAACAACTTGATAGTGCCCCCCTTTACTGACAGCCACAATGTTAATTGGTAATTACTTCACAGTCACTATGGGCAATATGGCTGAAAGAGTATCATTGACCACCAAATGTCATGCAGCAGTACAAAAATGGAAGAACCCCATTAACTTAGCTGTGGGCAAATACTATTATCCTCCAAATGCCCATAAAATTGAAAAGTGAAGCAGCTATAAGTTAAGGACAGTCTTCGTGCAGAAGAGGAAGGAGCAAAGGTATGTGAGTGGAGCAAACAAAATTTAAAAAAAAAATTTTTGAGTTTAGACCTTCTAGAATACTTTACTTCTCCATCTATACGCCCAAGGCATATCTGCATTTGTAAAACTTATTTGGTGGGTCTATCTGGGAGGGCCTATCCATGCAGGGGGGAGGTTTACATGAGGTGTAAAAAATGTTCAGTGAGAAGAGGATCCAAACTTATCAGACTATCAGTTTGCTAGCTTAAACAGCGAGATAAATATTATCTTTGACAACAAGCTATATAATAACTACTTATAATCAGTTCCTTTGCAGAACAGTGCTCATACACCCTCTTTGTCACTAGCTTCACTTTGAGTTTCACTCTCACTGTCACTCCTTTCAGCCTCATAGTCCAGGAAGAGGCATTGAGATATGTTGTACCTATAAAATCTGTGGTACAAAACTACAAAAAAAAGAATGCTAGAGGAATGATAGGAAAGGCACAATACTATTTGTAATGTTACTGTGTTAACCTAAAAAGCATTCCTATAGGGCCTATCTGTGGTGGGGCTTATGTGTGCAATAAAGAATGTGTCAGGGAAATGGTGGACTTATCGGCAGGCTGCATATACACAGAGGGGGACTTATAGGCAGAGAAATACAGCATTAGAAAATACTCTTGGAAAGTAGGACAGACACTTTGTTCATCATTGATCTCTAGCTGGAAAAGGAATGCCATGCTACCACTGAATTTAAAAAAATACTGTGCACCCCCTTCTAACAATACAGGCACAGCAACCAGGTTTAACGGGGGGGGGGGGGGCTGGAAAAAGTAGGGAGGGGCTGAGAAGTCAATAAAATTGTTATCTTTAGAATATTTGTCTTTTCAAAACCACTTGATCGCAAAAAATGATGGCTTAAGCCCCCTTTTCAGCCATCCCATTGGTGCTAAAGCCCCCTTCCCAGCCACCAGGTGCCTGGTACTTGCAATACAACCCAACAATTGGGCGTCAAAGACTGACCACTACCTGCAATGGATTTCATAGAAGTATGAGAATCATCATCGTATTTTAATTGGATGACCCCTCTGTGGTTTCTGCAAAACCCAACTCCTTTTGAATTTTGCAGAAACTGCAATTTGCCTATAGAGATGACCACGACCTATGCAATTTGACCCTGCGCCAGTGATGTGCCAAGACAACCTGTGTTGGGAGGGGGTGTTTGACATGCAAAATTGAAAACATTGGGAGCGTGACGCCCCCACTCCCCACTCCCGCCCCACCCAAACAGTCAGCACATCCCTGCCCTGGACTCAGGGGCATAAATACTGGGGGTGTGCCGGGGTTTTACAACCCCCAACAGATAAAACAGAACAGTTTGCAGGGCAATTGAACCTCCTTGCAGGGTAACAATGATATCAAGGAATTGTAACACAGTAATTGCATTTCTGACGTGACATTCTACATGGAATAAGTACATATTGGTGTCAATTAAATGAGGGTTTCCAGGGGTCGCGGCGCGAGTATTTGAGTGGGGGGGGCCAGAAATTCGATAACATTTTAAATCTGCCCCACTATGCTTGGATGACAGATAAAATTGTGCGTCCCAAAGAGCTTTTGATACCCCCCCAAAAACAGCCTTTTATACCTCAAATTATGAACAAAAATTTATAAATACATACTAACGAAGAACAGTAAAATACAAATGCGCAAATTTCATCTTAGCAAAAAGTGGGGGGCCCAAGGGCCCCCGGCCCCCCCGTCGCCGCGACCGCTGGTTTCATCGGGTACACACGACGTTGTATCTCATACTTACTACCGCCGCTATAGTGTTCTTTT
>OLMO02000006.1:6720303-6739398 GCA_900291935.2 Cassiopea xamachana | reverse complement strand
CTACATGGAATAAGTACATATTGGTGTCAATGAAATGATGGTTTCATCGGGTACACACGACGTTGTATCTCATACTTACTACCGCCGCTATAGTGTTCTTTTAGCGTCTGCAGGGCAAAAGCCTCCGACATCCCCCTCCCTGATGAAAGTATGCTAGTTTCACTCCTGCCTGCATTATACACTTGCAGACTTAGAAAGCCTGCCAAACTTAAGGCGTTTAAAACACTTGAATAGCAGTGCCCTTGACAGTTTGTAAGGACTTACCCATATCAGCAGACAACGGAGATGTCGCAGGTCTATATCGCATCACTAGACTCGTTTCCACATTGTTCTTTGCCTACCAATGATATATAAGCGCCGAAGGCGCTAGATGCCCAACTCGGTATGCCAGAGTGAGGCAAATTTTGTTTTGGCGGCCATTTTAAATGGTGGAATAAAGATTTTTCACCAGTACTGAGCCCTTATAAATTGGTGTGCTGAGTTTGTACAGTTCCTAACGGATTTTTAGCGTGTAAAGTGGTGAGTCACTATTAACCATTTCTTATCTCCTCAATTTCGATTGAATTTTGACGATTCGTGTATTTGTCGCGACGGTGAAGCCACTGGAAACTACTTACATTGTGTTTCTTTTAAAACTTATATACGAGGTTAACAATAATCTTTTCCCCGTGGTTGCTTGTTATGTTAAGACTCAGAGCTCAGAAGATCCAACTATGAATGCAGAATTAGGTTGTATGCTGTTTGCTGCCATCGAGGTAAAAATATAACATATGTCACATTGTTACCTTTAACAAGTGAAATTGGAGCGGATCTTTTTTCAGAAAATAGTTAAATCTTGCTCTGCATATGCATGCATAAATCTTTTTCTAAAAACTGAATTTCATTTCATAAATTTTTCCTGCAGGATAAGAGCCTTCTCCGAAAGTGTATAGTTGCAACAAAGAGAGAGCATTTTCAACCTATCTTCAATAGCTATTTATGTGGCGAGAATTCCCTTCCTTCCGATTCTAATTTTTCGAAAGATGAAGATAAACCCCACTTGTTGCCAAATGCTGCTCCATCAATTTTCACTTTTCCAGACAAAGTGATAAAAAGACCTCCAACCAAAAGTGAAAGTTTTTACGGTTATTAGTGTGAATACTGCAGCAAATGAAATTGAAATTTCAATTGTTAACTTGATCCCCTTTTAATGAAATCTTCGCAAAACACTTTATTTCAGCGAGACATAAGCACACCGCTGCATCTGCCACCTTTGAAGTACTTGCAACTTGGCGATAAAATGCACAAATTGCCAAAATTCGAACAAAATTGAAATGACAAGAGATAATTCATACTAACTCACCACTTTACACGCTTAAAATCCGTGCGGAGCTTCATGAAATCAGCCCTTACTTTTCACCAAATTATAAGGGCTCAGTACTGACGATAATCCTTTTTGCCACCATTTACAATGGCCACCAAAGCAAAATTTGCCTCATTCGGTTCAATGTGCAAACCCTTGAGTTGGACATCTAGCGCCTTCGGCGCTTCTATATCATTGTTGCCTACAAAAGGCTGACTGGATCGAGTGACGACAGTGATGTGATACCGTCAAATCTATGGTCACATATGGTTCGGCACGGCAAACAGCACGACTCGTAAAATAGAGTTGTGCCAGCGTCGTGCTATACTTTGCCAAGCCAATTGTTGTGGCGCGGTAGATGATGAAAGTTTGATTTAGTCGTCGCGCTACCACCGTGCTACTGTCGAACTTACTTCATCATATTTAGTTTGGCACGGCAGTAGCTCGACGTATAAACTAGGCCTAAGTGTAACAATGTGCTATTTGTCTAAAGCTTCTTAGCTCTTTCCTTGTAATTCTAAATATTTCTTAAATTTTAGGGGTCTAATACTAGATGGCTTATAAATTGGTTTCTTATGAAAGACAAAATGGACTTCGTATTAACTATGGTATAAGTAAGCCTGTTGTTCTTGAAGCATCTTTTAAACCTTCGAACATAAAGGGCAAAACACGACCCTTGGCAGAGTAGTGACATTTTAGCATTCTTTATCAGGAGGCCTCTATTCTTCAAGTTTCCAGGATGAAATGAATGTCTTGTAAACAGGGCTGGAGCCAGGACTTTCCCCACGGGGGGAGGGCTGACTCTTCCGATCGGGGGCTAAAATACGGCTTTCAGGGTACTAGTAATGCTAAAAAATATCCGAAAATAGTTTTTTGCCTTCCGAAGGGGCTAGCATGTTCCAAAAGGGGGCTATAGCTCCCTAGCCCTCCCTTGCTCGTAAATATATATCTAATAAATTATTTAATGTAAAGAGTTATCCGCACTCCTGTGATTCCATCGATCTCTTGTCCTTAAAGGCTTTATCCAACCAAGAAACAGGTGGTTTTCTTCTAGCAAATTCTATTTATTACACGCCAATGCTGACTCTACAGCTCCACCGCAGTTCCTCATTGTGTTTTCACGTGATTGTTGATTAATGTGGTTTGGGCGGCACCTTGTCATGTGACAAAACAAGTTTATTTTCAGTCGGTCGCCTGTAATATCATGTAAACCCCAGGCAGCAAGGAGTATTGGAGGGTAGGAGATTACATTAGGTAATGAAATATCGTCGAGCAGCGTACAACGGATCAATTCCTAACCCGCTCAAGTAAAGGATGACTGCAAGCAAGAGCAGTTGCAAGCAACAGATGAGTCCTGATGTTGACAAATACTTCAGCATGCTGAAGGAACAGTTCTCATTTGATGGCCTAACGAAATCCTCGTCTGTTGGTAATACCCGTGAAAACAGATCTATGGTTTTTCGAAATCGGTTCGATTCGTTGAGTAATGATATTTCACATAAATACCACAGACACAGTATGGTGGATGGGAATCTATTTGTGTCAAAGCAGCGAAGTCTGGATTCGGCATTGAGCAAAAGTTCATTATCTCTCCGTGAATCAGATCACATGGCGTTCCAACGTGGAAGGCTGTCGACTTCGCTCTCTGGTGGAGGTTTCCGCGATCTCATCAATAATAATGAGCTTGCCGCAGAGGATCTGCAGTCACGGCATATGGAAATGGCTTTAAACCAGGGGAAGTTAAACAGTGTCTCAGAGGAGAATCGCAAAAAGCGAAGAAAGGTGTTTGAAAAGGAGAGAAAAGTATCAAAGTGAAAAGGTAAATGGTACCCTCACCTTTGCTCTGTAACTTTTGTTCAAGCATCGCGTAACTTACGAAGATAACAAAGGATGAATTGATTGTCACTTACATGTTAGCATGGAAATGGCAATTGCTTTGTGGTTTGGCGTATTGGATATTGTGAATTGGCTATTGCTTGTGCTGCTGTTTGTTAATATTCCAACGGTGTAAAAGTTCTTCGGAGAGTTAAGGAGTGTTTGCATTTTATATTTACTCAGCTACATGGATAGTTTGATGCATACACTGTAAACCTTGTTCGTAACGCACCAACTCATGCATTGAATTAGACATTTTGGAACCCAGAGTCTTGCAAAAATGAACTGTGGAAACGCTGCGTGGAGCAATAACAGCCAGGCTATATTTAGGTGTAAGTAAACAAATAGAAACATTACTTTCCATAGACGTAGGAACCGAGGCGCAAACGAGGCACATACCCCAACTTTTCACAAAATTTTTAATAAAGTGCACCTTTGCAGCTTAGAGTTCTCCTGCTTCATATTTGGGGATGCCCATGAATGCATGTGCCCCTACTTTTTAGGTGTTTCCTACGTCCCTGGAACTTTCCCATATTAAGCAGAACACCATTTTGATATTTATGACACCCAGCCTTTGGGTAAGTTAAGTCCAGATGCACACACAACGGAATTACAAGTAAAAGTCAAGCTAAGTGGAATGTATCCAGTGGTGTAAGGATGGGGGGCTCAGCCCCTTGTTTATTTCAATACTTTTGGAAGGTTCCAGTCCCTAATATGATATAGACAGCACTGAAAACATTGCCAAGTGGGGTAATGTGATAAGCTTCTGCAATAGAGATTCTTGTCATATGATCAGAGCATGGGCTACCATTTTGCATTTTTGTACACTCCATTTACAACATAGGTAGGAACAATAGTAACAATAGCAACAACTGTAGAACTGGTTATCCTTAGCTTAGCCCCCCTAGTTATTGATTTAGCTCTACATCATTGAACACAGTTGGTATAGTAAGTGCAGATAGGTTAATTAATGTTTACTTACATGCCAGTGCATGCCTAGTTTCTTTTCTTTGCACTAGAGTGAGTTGAATAGCTGCCTATATGTATTTTGTGTCCTGGACTGGTTAAAAAGCCACCCACTAACTGGCTGTTACTGAAAATCCAATCAATTAATGATGCTGCAAGTCATAGAGCTGTGTGCTTATGCCAATATCCAGCAGATAACAAGTGTGTAGCTAGATGTTTATTTGGTTTAGCAAAAAGCTTTTAGTATGATATGTTTTCTGCAGTACAAAGTGCAGAAAAACTTGTATGTTTAGATATATGTGATATGTATCAGTGCATAGTTGATGCCAGGGAGGAAATCTTGAGAGGGGCTGGCACTGCCAAAGTGCCAACAGTAAGTGAAGGGAGAAAAACTTGGCAGACCATACCCTCCAAATTGGCTAAAAAAAGAAAACCACACTCTGAAAGTGCTGACAGTGCATATAAATCTTGAAAGATGTAAGTGCCAATGTGCGGGCTAGGCAGAATTTTGGAGCCCGCAGCCCTCCCTAGCACCCCTGGTAGCACCATCCCTGTAACAATGTGTATCCTTTTTGCCACCATCATTGGTTATTAATTTCCACCCTAACTTTCTACATGTATGAGAAACCATGTCAGTGAATGCAGAATAGTAGCGAGGATTATCCAGTAGACAACAGTGTCACAGAATTTAGTTTAAAAGATTTTATCCTCTTGTATGTTCATGTATTTTTTATATTAAACACTTACACAGCAAATGCTATTTGTAGAAAATATCAGATGGTAAATTTGAGTGCATTTGCCACATGACCATACATATTGACTGGGTGAATGTGCAGGGAGTGTAACCTTTCACCACTTTTCAACTTCTCAAAGTTGAAGTGCCCTTTCCAGACAGCAGAGTCTCCTTTTCTTAGCTACAATCTCTGCGAAAAGTCCTTGGAACACCAATTAATTAATGCATGATTTCCAATAGAATGGTTTTCTTATGCATGCCATATGATTGAAATCCCCTCTCCCCCCTAAAACAATGTTGAATTAAGTGTTTGTTTCCCAGAGAAGTGTCTGCAAGCATAGCAACTCTTTCTGTACCTGCACCATTCAGCATAGTTTTCTTTGAAGAATGGCCTTTTAGTTTATCTGTAGTGATGATTTTTGCAATATTCAGACCTTGTACATAGACTTTCAGATTAAGTGTTTCCTGTAGGAGCACAAAAGAAATTGGAATCATTGGTTGATTCTGTTCAGTGCCTTCTCTATCAATGAAGTAAATGATAATACCTCCAGTTTTGCCCAAAGTTGTGCTTTATATATCAAATTGTAGAACATTTCTATGCCATATTCTTTTGATGTAGCCTTGGTGGTATAGTTTTCTGACATATTTGATAATGATAGTTTCCTAGGGTTTGATCAGCTGTTATGACCTCACACGGAGTCTAGAAAAAGTCAAGCTTTCCTCCAGCAATTATCTCTTTGCATAAACCCTTCCTCAGTATACAAACTCAAAATGAAGCATCCAGTTTGACCTCTCTATTTCACCATGCCACGTCACTTCATTTATATCTAGCAGAACCTTCCTCAAGCTAGACTTTTATGAAATTACAGACCCTTCTGCAAAGCTGACATAGATGTAAAAAACCTTCCTCCTGCTCACAGCTGTGTAACCGTGACTATTTCTGGACTCTGCCTCTGTAATTCTGACAGCTCTTATAATTGAAGTCACTGAAGAGAATCATATTAGTAGATGCCTCTTGCTACCATAATTGTAATATAGTCATACTTGTAAGATGATAGTTTGGTTGCCAAGTCTAAAACGTATTATTTTGTAGTTACTTAAGAAGTGGTGAGCTTTTGTTCAAGTTAAGTTAACAGTTCCACCTATCATGAAAATGCTGTATTATTATCAAATTTATTTTATTAAGTTCTGTATATGAATATGTAGATACTTTCATAGAATTGAAAGCATGGTGAGGAACTGGATTAGTATTGGTAATTCACTATTTGTGTCAAATTTAGTTATCTTTTTAGTGGTAAGGCCTAGGATTGATTTTGTCCTTATTCAGCAAATTGTTTGCCTTAATTACATTCTTAGTCTTTTTGGAGGTTTGTTTCACAAGAAGTGGCTGAGAGCCATCTGCCAAGTTATCAATTAGATCAGTGAATGGAAATTTAAAATGTCTCATGAAAACCTTGGTAAAGTTCACCAATTTTATTCAGTTCCTAGCCATGCATTATTAATATGTATAATAGATTTATATGTGTGTAAATTTTACCTCCAGAATACAGCCACTTTTCAAAGTGACTATTGCAATTTGTGATTTCACCTGAACATGCAGTTTATCTTTTTCTTTAATAATGTAATTTGAAAATACCTTTGAAAGCCAGTATATAACAATATGATGTCATAGCAACATGAACTACAAAGCTTGGTTTTTCATGTTTTTTGGATGCTTCTTTACAGTGTAATTGTTTTACCAATTAAGATACCTTTCCCCATAAGCATAGATGTGCAGTGGCAGTTTTTCAAGAAGAATCAGGCATGGCACCAGCACTTAATTTGCAGAGTATTTTAGATGTTATTGACGGATTTACTTGGGGGTATGTGAGGTGTGAGGCCCCCTCGCTTTTTCACTTCATTCAGTAAATTGTGCAGTATTTTCATACCATTTGGCAAATTCTGTTAACTTCAAGATATTAACTGCTTTTTGTAGTCATAGGATTGTTTTTTAATAGTGAAGGCTTGAGGTTTCTACAAAAAAGGCAAATTTTTTAAGGTAGGAAAATAACAATAGTGAAAAATTGGTGTGACTTCATTTTCAATTGGCCAACACGTGCCTTGCCTCTACAGCCACTAATAGGCATCTCGTAAGTCTGACCCTACACTCCCCCAAAGGAAGTTATCTATGTGCATCTCTGGGATGATGGAATACACTGTACCGACCTGGTCATTCTCTTTGTGTATACTATGCGGCCAGTTGCTACAACATGCTATTGACCGATGTGTCTCTAAAGAATCGTCCGAAATTATATTGGGAGCTGTGGCACACACCCCAAAATTTGCCCAACTGGATGTACCTAGTTACTATACTTACGAAAGTAAAACTATACTAATTTTCTTACTATGCTCTTTTCCAATAAGTCACAAAATAGTTAGCACTCTCTGGGATTTATAGCTGTTGGATAAGTTGAAAGAAATTCTTGAAAATGATGAAGGGAAACATGAACTAAACTGCAAACGTTCTTATGCTCCAAACTTCTTGATTCGATCTGCTTAACAATTATACATATTTACAATGATAGGCAAAATCAATTCTTTAACAGCAAGCAAGTGACAACATGTTTTGATGGTACTGTTTTGCTTCCTTTTACCAAACTCTTTGGCAACGAATAGTAGGAAGAGCCCCAGGTGCAGATTTTTGAAAATTTCACCATCCATTTTCATTTATTACACTCTCCCCTCCCCAACTAAACAACTTTGGAAAAATTCCAACCCCCATATTACTAACCCTAAGATTTCAAAGTTTTAAAAAGGATAAATAAGTACACACATTTGTGCGCGATCTTTGTGAACGCAAATCAATACTAACAACTATGGAAATCAAAGCAAGCTATTTACCTTACAGTTATACAATGTTAACAGCTAATTGCTATAACTTTGAAATGTTTGGGTCCCCATACTATCTATTGAAGGTTGACCCCCAACTAATAATAACCCCCACATTATGCATGTTATTAAAACTAGTAACCCCTCTGTTTCTAATACCCCTCTTTATTCGGTGCAAAGAGTAGAGACTTCCCTTCGTTCTATCTATTCTCGTGACGTCAGGCTGTTGTTGTTCTACTGTTGTGATGTCAGAGCTGTTGTTGATGCTGCTGTTTTGATTTCCTCCAAACTCAAGACAACATGGCTAGACAGTATGATGTAATCGTTTATGGTGCAAGCGGATTTACAGGAAAGCATGTCGCATTGGAAGTTTCAAAGTCATTCAAAGTTGAAGGGAAAACATGGGCAGTTGCTGGGAGATCTGAAAAAAAGCTGAAAAAAGTGCTAGAAGACTTGAATGCAGAACTAGGTAAGTGTTGGTGTGGGTATTTACAGTACCACCTTGACTGGTATCGACTTCCAAAAGTAGTATATTTGATGAGTAAAACGGAAGTTTAAGGATTTTTATTCTATGGAATCCGATATTTGGTTTTCTGTTTTTTGGTTCTCCACAAATTGCTGCTCTACCCTCCTTTACTTACATGCATGGCTGTTACATTTTACCACGCCCCCTTTGTTTACGCTGTGCTTAGGCTTAAGTATTAAAAAATTTTCAAATCCATCCCCGAAGGATACTTTCGGCTGTCCAAATGTGCAATTCACATTTTGCCCTAAGAATGCCTAACTTTTTGCTGCGCCTCAATATTCTTAAATTTTTCTGTTTTGCCTAAGATTACTCTTAAGTTCAAAGGTCTGCTTTCGTCTGAAAGTCAAAGGAATATATTGACATCTTTGTTGCTGTCTTACTTCATCACAATGAAAGACAAAAGTGGAATAGAATTGATAGTGCAAGGGTTTATACACAAAAATTGTAGGTCGTGTTGAAGCTTGAGCCTTGTATTATTCTTGAATTATTCTTAAATTGCAGCAATATTGAGCCTTAGTGTTCTAAGTGTTCTGTTTGTCTAGACTACTTTTTGTGTCATTTACTAGAAGTATTTTTGGTTTAGTAGTTTTTCAATAGTATATTGTAATTAGCCTTTACATTATTGCTAAACCTCTAATTCTTAAATCAATATTTGGTGCTAGGTTGATAGTTTTGTTAAGCAGGTATTTGATATGAGGCTCTCCTAATTTATCATAACCAGATACCATTTAAAACATTCTGAAATATGTTTTGTATGTGCATAAAAGATTATCTGCAGGAGCCATTTGCATAAATGCCTTAATGGACTTGCTCCTGACCATCTATGTCAGATCTTCTCACAATTATCTGATGTTCACAATCAGATCTTACAAATGCTTAATTCAATCTAGCTATACTTCTAATGAAAACAGCCTATGGAGAAAATTTGTTTGCTTTCTCAGAGCTGATACATGGAAAAACCATTATTATGATGCAAAATTAACCTCTTCAATCCAGTCATTCAATGCAAAATGCAAGGCTCATACTTGATTTTATTCAAGGAAAGCTATTTAAGTACCCCAAGCATTTTAAGTTTCACCTTATTTCTTAAAGTTTCATATATTTATTGTATTGTCAATATGACTTTATTCTTATTTAAGCTGCAGAACTCATTGAAAAGCAATTACCCTAACTAAATTGACCCCAGGTAACGAAATTTTAAATAAATAAATAGTGGCTACCGTTTTTCAGGTGAAGATTTAAATGATATTGGCATCATTACTGCTGATGTCAATGATCAAGATTCACTTATCCAGTGCTGTCAAAAGGGCAGGATTTTGCTCAACTGCGTGGGACCTGTAAGTGACATGAACCTTCTTGAAAACTGAGAATGTAGCTGAGCATTTCATCAATTTTTCATTGCAAAGTTACATATAATTTTGCATTAACTTGTAAGATTCTTTTTACATTATGATTTACATAGAACAAAGATTGTACAGGACTGAGAAAATCTGGAAAATGTGGAAAATTTGCTACTTTTGGCAAAATTCTACTAAAACCTGGAATGGTCAGGGATTTTGTTTACTTGTTAGAAATTGAGCAAAAAGTCAAGGAACTCTGAAGTTGATTTTTGATTTCTGTAAAAATAAAGCAGTCTGAAATCTACAATATTGTTAGCATTCTTCTTAGATCACAGTTAAACTCTGTGCCGACAATCCAATCAAGCTATCAAGTGATGCTATGAATTAAAACTTTACTTGTAATATTATAAGTAAAGTTTTAATTCATAGCATTTTGAGCATTTTCTTTGAAGACTGTTGCTAGAAATGTTATTCAAGGCTGTAAATGTCTGAGAGATAATTTGATTTTCACTGATAGGTCAGGTAGAAGAATCTTGAACAAACCCTGTAGAACACTGCTCAATTCTTCCCAAAGTTCATTCCACATGCTGAATGGGCCTCAAGCCATATTGATGATTGTTTTGTTAGTAATTAATGCATCACTTAGGAGGGCAAAAGCTTTATTTTGTTATGTAAATCTCCAGGTTTATGGTTCTGTTGGGATGGCAAAAACCATGCAAAAATTTTCATTGGGGGGCATTGCCTCTCCATGCCTTCCCCACATGTACATACCTGTTTTATGAAGGAAATTGTAAAGTCAGGCAGAATTTATTTGTTGAACAAGTCAAATACAAAACTCAGCAATAATTGAAAAAATGCCTTTCCGTCTTAAAAACTTGAGTTTTTATATGGGATTGCTACAGTGGCAGTGCCATGATGGGAGTAGGGGGACTTGCTTCCCCAACCCCATTTCTTTTCAAGACCAATTTTCTAATTTGTTTAAATTTGATGAAAAAATGTTAGGGATGGGGTGAGCGACCTCTAGCAGGATTTTTAAATGGGCATGGTAACCTAATTGTATCATATTTTTAGGACATAGTACCCAAAATTCCCCCCAGTCTACTGCCCATTGATGGCTATGGGATGTAGATTCATGCTGACTAGCTCTAAGGGTTTTTTTATTGTATAAGTAATTCCTCAATATATTAAGTAAATTTTTGGCTCCAAGTGATATCTCTGTGCTTTATCCATCACAGACATAAAAGATTTTTTGCAGGCACTTTTGAGTGTGCTAGTAGTAACTATGTTACTAAGTTACTAGGAAATGAAAGATTTTCTTGCAAACTCAGTTTCCACACAAGCAATTCAGTTTCTCAATAAATTTAAAACCCAGAAATTTGATATGTTTGGCTTTCTATGTTTTGTTTTTTATAATTCCAAATTAGAATAACAGTAGGAACTAACATGGTGGAGAATAAGGAATGATGTACTTAGTTTTTACTTATGATTAAAACTGTATTTATATCTCACTAGTGATACATGGTGTATCTCAATGGTCATTTTTAATGAAATAGGTATTCTAGTTAAAGTGCATATTTGCATCCTTTTTTAAAATACATTTATATTAATCATATTTAAAAGGTGAAAGGCGAATGGTAAAAATTGCAACCATTTAACTTCCCTTTTCAACTTTTTCCAAACCCTTCCCATACTCTGTATGTGTATTTTGGTGTAATTCCACCATGAAAAGTGACTTACTGCAGTCTATGGACGTGGGCAAAATGGAAGCTATGAAAAATTGCATGTAAAATTTTGATGATTTTATCCCACCTGCCAGGTCATACGCTGAAAGGTGGGATTGTTTTGCACATATGAACAGGCCCTTACAGGACAGTAAAAATTAACACGTCTGAGATCCAGCAATATCCCGGAATAAGTGTCTGATGTACTGTCGGAAATTTCAAAAGCGTACTTTCAACAACATCGTAAATCCTCTAATCTGGCTTCCCTTAACTACGCCCCGTCCTAGAGCTGGAAATTGTTACCAAGCCCCCGTCAAATGGATCCCCACATAAGCATGTGACTTAAGCTATTGAAGATTTATTAGTCCTTCATAGATTTACAAAAGAAGAATGCTTGTAGTTCGTTGCATTTCAGTTTTAAGCCCCCTCGAGTAAGCCCTCCTATCGAACAACCCCCCTATCGAACAACCCCCATGTAACAATACAAAAGTTAGTAACTCTTCAGGGTGTGGTGCCAACAGTTTTGGAGAGGTTTCATTACCACTTCATTCTGCCGGATTCGCAATGGCTGTGGTTTCGATCAGCCATTTGTTTCATATTCTACCTACAGACCTGTCCATCTATTATTGGGCCGTTGATTATTCATACCTCAGGTTGAGACTGAAGAGAAATGTTTATTTGGGTAATTTTGTGTTTCCAAAGCTTGTGCACTATGCAAAATTGTAATTACCCTACCAATATAGAACTATTAAAAATGCTTCCCAATCTTTGAGAGTAAAAAAGTGATCTATCCAATTTAAGACTGCCTGAAAAATCATTTATCCAACCTATTTCTCTTCAGCCCCAACTTGAGTCAAAAATAATGAGCGGCCCCTAATGTCAACTTGCGACTTCAAAATTATTTTAGCTTAAAAGTGCCCACTTACTTGGGGTCAATATTTCCAAGCAGATTTGTTTTTTTGTTAAGTTATATTCTACACTCTTTAAAAGAACAGAGTTTATTGTAATATCAAGGCTCAAAATCGCTTAAATTTAAGAATTTTTTTTGGTGAACATTTTTGATATTTCACTTTGTATTAATTACATAAGGGTTGATTGTATCATAGTACCTAGGAAGGGCTAGTTAAAAGGTATTGTGGATGTGTTATGTCTTTTCAGGTTGCTTGGATTTTCAGCTCAAATGCAATCCATGCTTTTGTATAACAGTTGCTCAGTTTGCCGTTTGCAATAATGTGCAATTTCATTTGAAAACTAATCAATCTTTCATTATAGTTTCTATTGTATGGGGAGCAAGTAGTTTCAGCTTGTGTAGCAGCTAAAACACACTATGTTGATGTATCTGGAGAACCAGAGGTGAGTGAAGAGCCTTGCATGGAAGTGCACTTTAAGTGTTTTCAATTCTTACTACGTCGAAACAGAGGTAGAGCTAAAGAAAATTCTTGGTGGGGTGCACAACCCCAGTTTGCGGACAAACAGACTTCGTGCGATTCCAATTTGCCGACAAAGTGGACTTTCCTTGATTTTTATCATCTATACAATATTGACGAGCACTATTGATTTTCGGCGCATGTGCCAACAAGGTAAGTATTTGGGGTGCAGCACCCTTCCACAGGATCGCCGAGAAAATTCTGAGGCCCCAGGGCAAAAAAGAAAGACAGGCCCCCTGCGAGCGAAGCGAGCAGAACATTTTCAGGGACTAGAAATTAACTGTGGAAAATTACTGCTGGTTTGCTTTATGAGGCCTCCCAGACCTTGGAGCATTGGGTGTTATAAGGCCGCTTGTGGCCCTGGGGAAATTGCCCCCTGTCCCCCTCTCTGCAGCCCTGCCCTTCCGCGCCCCCTATGGCTACGCCCCTGCATCCTAAAGTGTATAAATGTAGTTATCATTCTGTAGTAAAGTACAATTGATGTTAGTGTTCCTACTTGCTTATACGTATTTAGTTCAGGTTGATTAGCAACATTTAAAACTCTAGACAAGTGAATTTGTTTCAATGTCTCAGTTATTTCATATTCTCAACCCAATCAAAGCTCTTTGAGTTTGCAATGGATTTTTATGACGATTTTTATGACGTTTTACGCCGACTCATTGTACTAACTCTAGAGCAGTGGTCCCTAACCTTTTCATCACCGCGGACCGTTTGGCAATATTACTGCAGCCCGGGACTGGTAGTGTAGAAGGCTCAAACTTCCAAACAAACTTGAGAGCATCCGTAAAGGATGTCTGCATCTTTGGGGAGGGAGGAGGGATAGCAGCAATGCGGACAAAAGCGGACAGGAAATGGGCGGGGCATTAGCTGTAAATGGACATCCTTTTCAATGCAGTATCTATACGAGAGGAGACGGCATTTATAAGTCATTTTATCATCATATAAACCATGATATTAGTAGTCTAACTATGGAGACTAATATCATGGTTTATAAGTCCCTCCATGTATTAGCCCCTCAATATATGTGTAATCTGTTCACCAGAGCATCCCAGCTAACCTTAAGGTGCTTAAGAAATACACGAACTGATTTTAGGCTACCTAAGAAAAGCTCGAAAACTGGCGAAAAATGTTTCTCTTTCAGAAGTGTTAAAACGTGGAATGATTTCTCTGTTGAGGGAAAGCTGGCATCGTCCCTGACTATCTTTAAACAATGTATAAAGCATATAGTCATTTTAAACATTGATTCTTCTTTTTCTGATGCAGTATTTTTTCTAAGTATCGTTAATATCAAGTTCAGTTAATGTTGTTAGGACCGTTCTAGGTTCACTTTATTTGATTTTAGATATTGTATGTTTATTTTGTAATGTATGTTATGGAGGATCCCTTGAAAACCAGTACTGCTTAAGGGTCACACTCCTAAAATATTTGAAGTGAAATGAATGAAATTGAAATGAGATGAAATCATCTTCTTTCGTTAAAGATTGAAAAATAAAGAGACAAACAAGAAATAAGTACAGCATGCTAATCTTTTTCAAACAGCTTTTACTTTTTCATAATTTTTGCAACTCTTTAACTCCTTCCAACTCAGTGTTCGTAAGGACAGAGGGAGAGGAGTTGTCAAGCAAACAACGCACAATCATGGACAGGGGGGAGGGGGTTGAAAAATGGCAGGAATATGCAGACGTATGACCCCCTAGGTGGAGTGCATCTTTTCACTAGGGTGCTAGTAGTTGGGAGTAGTTTTGAGGTACTTTCAAATAGCCAGAAGGCTGGAATAATTGGGGATGTGTTTATTCGGTACGGAAGAATATGCATCTTGTTGCTATTGTCCCAGTGGGAGGGGGCTTCAGGAGTCTTGGCAATTTGTAAACGGATGAAAGTGGGCAGGTTGTAAAATCACAATTATACCATTTTAAAGTGATCAAACATATGCCTTTCTTCTCAGTTCCTGGAATCTATGCAGCTGAAATACACAAAGGAAGCAGAAGAAGCAGGAATCCATATTGTTGGTGCTTGTGGGTTTGACAGTATTCCTGCAGATTGTGGCTTGGAGTTCCTTAAGAGCAAATTTGATGGTATGTTCTTGGTCCTTTTTCTAATTTTATAGATGAATATCCTATCTGTTTGTTTGTAAATCATCACGAAGAAGCAATAGTGAGGAATTTGTATCAAATGAAGAAGATAGGATTAAATTAACTTAATTTGCTAGTTCTGTACTTTTAAATACAAGATTCCATTCAAATTTATTATCAGTATTTATAATGGTGAATGGCAGAGTTTTCCTTGTTCGAATTTATGAGACAACTGTAGTTGAGTAAATTCCATATCTTAGACCAACTAGGATAATTTCAAAATAGTAAGAGAAACACGAAAAGTAGCATGGTTGCACGAAGCTATGCATATGGTGGGGAATTTATTGTTTATAATAATTATTCCCTCTTGCTGGAATCATGCCTTCGCCCTCCTGCGGGCAAAGGCTCCAGAATTCTCCCGGTTCTTTTAAAAAGTTGGTATTGTTGCGTTTAAGAGTTCGCCAGAGAGACTGGAATTTGTTGACTGCCTTCTATCGATTCACACAAAAGACTCCCTCTTTTCTCTCGTTTTACTTTACTAAACTTGAGTTGAATTTTTACGATTTCTGTCAGCATATCCCATGAAAATATACAGCATAGATGTAAATATGGAAAAGTTTGTTACGAGAAATTAGATAGTAGCAGAGCAAATAGATTCAGGGTATATCCTTCAGGACAAGCCATAACTTCATGGAAAGAACAGCATCAAAATCTGAAATTTTATTTGTGAATTTTTTTACTGGAAATTTTTATGCTCTGAAAAAAAAACCCATGCAATATTATGAGGTTTTGTCCCTTGATAACCAAGTGAACAATTCCTAGTACCTTTCTTCACCAAGTATAAATTGAAACAGATTTATTTTGCTTTTTGCAGGAACTTTGACTTCTGCTGAATCTTACCTTAAGTACCATGGAAGGTTGAAGGTTTGACATTAAGAAACTTTGATTTGTATCTCTTAGAGCTTTAGCATGTCTGGTGTTACTCTCAAAAAGCACACTTTCTTTCAATTTCAATGAGTGGAAGGAAGTAGTCATCTTGTTAGAACCAGTGATTTTACAGATAATTGAAGGATACAACTTTTTAAATCAATTTATAGTGGTCAACTCCTTAAGCTCCCCAGAATATCCTTAGATTTAAGTTACATTTTCAAAGGCACTTAGTAACTCCTTAAATTCGTACCTTCTTAAGATAACACCTTGAAGCCTCTTTATTTCTAATCAAGTCTTAGGGAAAAGAATTTTCGACGGCAGATTTAGGAAATTATTTGCGTTTTAACAAGGAAATGCACAAAAAATGCTCCTTATCAATTATTTTTTGTCTTTAACTCGCCTTGCAAAGTCCTTAAATTTTACCCACTTACACTACACGGTCCCTGAGTGATTGTTTAGATTACAATTTATGGAATCTTACGCAAGCTATATATCATAATGACCAAAGCTTCAAATCCTTGGTACACAGCATTCTTATCAATTTTCAAATATGCTGAATATGCCATATTTACTGAGAGTCAATTTTCCTGACGCTAGGGTAACATTGGGACATATGAATCTCTTGTAAATGGGCTCGGATCAAGTGGAAATCTGAGGGCTATGCGTAAGAAATTGATGCCTGAAAAACTCAATTATGCTGGTGAAAAGCTTAAGAAAAGGTAATAAAGTTAATTTAGTACATTATTTCTAGAAGTTGTTGGTAAATTTGATAGGAATATAATTTCTATTTTCTCATTCTGTAAGTATTAAATTTTTCTAAGACAATTTTTTAACCTGATTTGAGAATTTTAGCAAGTAAGATATGGCTCTATTTTCACTTAATGGTTGCTTTTGCATGCCATGATAAGAATCTTTTGCTTTAATATTTGCCTCTAGAACTTTTTTCATTTACATTGACTTAACGTTTCTCTGTAGTTGCTGAATGGAACTTTACAATGTACAGCGCTTTCATGTTAAATTCTTATTTAAGTTTGTACCGTTCCACCTTCTAATACAATTCTCTTCATAGGGGAACAATGTTTTACAGCAAAACAGAGAAACAATGGGCATTTTTATTCATGGGCGCCGATCCTTCCGTGGTACGTCGCACTCAATACCACAAACACTTGAAAGAAAGTGCCTTACCTATTCAATATGGTGCATATATCTGCATGAACAACATCTTGGAAGTTATGGTTTCCATGTTGTTTGGCTTGTTTCTCGCGATTTTGTCGCCGTTTAAATGGGGTCGTGAACTACTAATTAAGGTAAGTCCTGACTTCATATCTCTTTCCAATAAGATGTGAACCTCCTTATAGTTAGAATTTATTCTTTGGTTTCGTTGTAAATTTTAAACGGGAAGCTCGCATTCGAAAGAGTCCCGTGGGCTCATTTCATGCGGCTAGTTGTATTGTTCTCTACCTATTTTTCTATATATACATCAGCGATCCCAAGTATACGATTCAACATCAAGATTTACACATATGTTTCAAGTTGTGGAATGGATGGTAGCAGTTGTGCTGCCCTAAAACTGTGAGAAGGGGGCTGTGTTGTAGGAAGTGTATTGGCCACGCCCATTTTTTGAAGATCTGGCAATAATTTGCTTGCTACTGCTGTACATGTTAAAGTATTAAACGAAGAAGACAGTCAGCATAGGGTTATAGTATTCTTCTATTGATAGGAGCGTACCTTTCCTTTAACTTTCTATCGCAATGCTCTGGTTTGTAGATCTTAGATAATAAGGGTGCCAGATTGTTTGATACAATCTTGTTATGAATCCAGCTGTTGCAGAAGCATCTCGTCCGCCTATACTTCAATCAATGTCACTACTTTTTCCTCTCCCAATAGTGTCTTTCCATCTTTGCTTCACTCTTTATCATTGCTTTGAAACATAAATGCATCTCTCACAGGCACAGTCCACAACAACTATTGATATGACTTGCTGCTTTGGCGCCTTTTGAAGCATGGCCCTGAGAGCGCATGCACCCAGCAAATATTAACCTGGGTTCTACCCAAGTTTGTCTTTACACTACACTTTCTAAAATCTAACCCAGGCTCAACCCCATCCTCCGGAGAAGGGTTGGCTTAACCTGGGTTGAATCCACGTTGGCAGTGTTTACACTACAAAATGTCTAGCCCAGGTTAACGTTAGCCCAGGTTCAACCTAGGTTAAAAGGTGTAATGTAAACAGGGCTTGTGCAATCAAATTATAGTATTGTAGCCAGTGGTGTACTTGACGTGGGTTGGGGTTGGGACAACTTTCGCTAACTCCAAAGCTTTTGATGTCCTCAGGTGTTTTCACTGGAAAAATCTCTCTGTATTATTCGGAGCAAAAATGAGATCAGGCCCAGCCGTACTGAATTCCTAAGGCCCCGAGTATCTCTGTCAAGCCATTGATTGTAACACATTATTTCGTTCTGTGCGCCTTTTGCACATCGTTCTTCATGCACGACTGATGATATTGTACTCTAAAGCCCATAATAAACGGGGGGCGTTTATTGATTTTAGCATAGTTGAAGACCCACCGGTTCTTATGTTGACTACCCCTGTTTATTAATTTTAGTAATTTTAGAATTGCTTCAAATGTACGTAGATCTTTTTTCCTAAAGTGTGAATTCAGGGACTGCATTAAAACTCAGTTACTCGTCCCGTCTTATATTTTGCTGTTTTTAGATGCTATTAAATTTTTGCTACTTCATAAGAACAGACAAATCTAGACGATGCTTCCTATATGCTCGCATGTTTACCCCCTCCCCACCGATAGTTAATTTTGGAAATTTTTTTGACCCCCTCCCATTTATTATGGGTTTTAGAGTATGATATTTTTATTTTGCTTTTAGTACCCGAGATTTTTCTCACTTGGCTGTTTCTCTCCAACTGGATTAACAAAAAAAGAGGTAAGTTTGTTTTTTTTTTCAAAATCTTGCTTTGTACAGTGAATTTCTAAAATTACAGACAGCGTCAGATGTACACCGTATTGCTTTCAGTGTACACCATAGACGGCGTCAGATGTACACGGTATTGCTTTTAGTGTACGCCGTAGACGGCGTCAGATGTACACGGTATTGCTTTCAGTGTACACCGTAGACGGCGTCAGATGTACACGGTATTGCTTTTAGTGTACACCGTAGACGGCGTCAGATGTACACCGTATTGCTTTCAGTGTACACCGTAGACGGCGTCAGATGTACACCGTATTGCTTTCAGTGTACACCGTAGACGGCGGCAGATGTACACTGTATTGCTTTCAGTGTAC
>OLMO02000006.1:6701488-6712301 GCA_900291935.2 Cassiopea xamachana | reverse complement strand
GGGCTGGTCCACTGGTTGCTCTGCATGCTTAACTCCCCACTCCATATGCATACATTGAGCGCCAGACAAGAAGGCAGTGAGTACCACTTTAAAACTCTTTGGTATGACTTGGCCGGGACTCAAACTCATGACCTTCCGGTTATGAGGCAGATACTCTAACCACTAGGCCATCACTCCAGTAATTTTCTAAGTATTGCCCAAAAATCATGTAAAAAGAGTTAGGAGACTATATTGATTGAGCTTTTAGAGTATTCTTTGGTTGTAAACAGGCATTTTCTTCATTTTCTAACAAATGATAGTGCTCTGCAAGCCTTTTTCATATTCACTGGTTGCTAACAGCTTTTTATTCTGTATATCTTTTCTTTTGCATGATACAGAGGCTTGCTTGCCTGTGTGGTTGTATTTCTGGCATTTGGAATAACACAAGCAAGAGATGGGCCATTTCTAAGACCCCATCCAGGTACTACTTTTAATCTTGAATTTGTAGATATTGTCTTTTCATGCTGTATACGGCACAGTTGGACCAGCTGCTGTTTGCTTAGAAATTTTTTTAATATCACAGCCCTCCCCCAATTTTTTGTTTTCTCCCACACATCACCATTGGCCTCATATATATATATATATATATATATATATATATATATATATATCATGTATGTATGTATGTATGTATGTATGTACACATAAAAATCATTCATGGGCAACCTATAACCCACAGACCAAATCCAGCCTGCAGAGATTTTTGATCCACCCTGTGAAGAATTTTTTTGTCCTCTCCTGTGACTTGATAGACTAGTGAGAAGTTTGTGAAACTTGGTTTTTCTGATTAAAAGTGATTCCAAGCCTAAGGAACACTTTATAGTGTGTTTTATCAAGATTTTCAACAGTATTCTTTGCACTATGGTTGAATTTTATTGGCTACCCACAGAAAATTGTGATGAAATATTTAACAAATGTCCATTGCACACCTATCTCTCATAAGAATGCATGCAAATGCACATAATTGTTTATCACCATCACCTGTCTTCTGTTCCAGGCCTGTGACCTTTGATGGAGCCCAAAATTTGGTCCAGATAAGAAAAAGGTTGCCCATGCATGATCTAAATAATGTTAGCCTTTTATTTTGAATTTATTTTCTAATTGTGTTTAGCACTCAATAGAGGTGATCCGTAAATGTCCACACATTTTTGCCACTTTTCAGCTCCCCTCCCTCTCCCTGTTCAGGCCTGTCCACTTTTGGCTTAACAACCCCCCTGTCTGTGTGGACACTGAGTTGAAAGAAAATTAAATAGCTGCAAAAACTATGCAAAAATAGAAACTCTTTGAAAAAGATTTGCAACTGCACTTATTTCTTGTTTTCCTATTTATTTTTCAATCTTTAACATTTGAGGATGGTGGTAATAAAATGACTGTTAAATGCTCTCTTCTCTCTTCCAGATACTACACTGAAAAGGGATGTCCACTTATAACTAAAGTCCTCCCTCCCCCTGTCCACTTTTGTCTGCATTGTTGCTAAGCCCCTCCCTCCCCCATCCTTATGGATACCCCCATAGTCTCACTGTATGAGAAGCTTCAGATTTCAAGTTTCAGAGCATACTTTTACCTTGAAACTTAAATATTATCCTACCATGATGATGGATATTTCAGCACTCTTGTTTTTCCTAGTTGTTTGGAGGTTCATACTTTGCTGCAGTGTGGTCTATGAGCTTTCAATGATTTTCATTCTCTTCCAGGTAAGGTATATTCTTGATAAATGCTAAATTAACTAACATTTCCAAATACACTTTGTTCGAATGATTTTTTTCATATGTGATAGATATTAATCTGTGCCTCCTTATCTGATTAGGGCTCTTGCTAAAATTTTTTGGGAGTGTAAGATTTGTTTTTTTCCAATTTAAATTGGCATGGCTATTTGAGCTCAAAAAAGGAATTAGACCATAACCCAAAGCTAGCTTTGGGTTATAGTCTAACTCTTTTTCTTTAGCTCATATATGCATTTATCTATAAGAAAATTGTATTTCTGCCTGAGCCATATTTCCTTAGCTTTTCCCAAAATTGAGCCAGGCATTTTCTTACAGGTACCTAAATTGGGTTACCCTTTCTTCTTGCTACTTTTGCATACTCAAATTTGAGTTCTATCATTAACATTTTACATGTAATAATGACAAAATATCAATTTTTAGCAAACAAAATAATCTGAGCTTAGGATTTTAAGTCTTGTGATTTTCTTAAGATTTTGGCCATATAAGCCTCTCATGCTTATAACTTTATGACTCAAATTTGCTTACAGAAATGGCAAATTTGGTGATTTACAGACACAATTGTGTCTAAAGAGTGCTACTNTTCCTCACACATGTGATACAGTACTACCCCACCACTAAGAAACTCAATTTGTAGAACCAGGCTGTGTGGTTTCGTATAAATGGACAAAAATATAAAGCAGGCTGAATAATTTCTTATAATTACAGCAAGAAACTCACCATATGTGCATGTGTGTTTTGAAAGGAAATATGAGTTTGGCTTTATTTGGGATACATTAAACCAAATGTTAATCAATTACTATTCATAATTCAAAGTTTGTGTTATGAAGTGCTTGAAAAATACAATTTTAAAATCAAAATTATTCTTAAGAAACCTGATTTAAAATTTCAGGATGATTGTTTTCTTATATCAGAGTGGAATGGTACCCAGGGGTGAAACTACTGGGGGTATGGGGGGTGAAGCACCCACCCAATGTTGAAAAATTGGTGATTCATCAGGCAATTTTTTTGGCTGCTGATATATTTGTTGGGCAATTTTGAGCGCTTTCAATGCTTACTTTTTCTACTGGGGTCATATGCAATGCCTAAAGTTAGTGTTTACTTGTAGCACTTTGTGCAGTTGTTAATTAAAACTGTGAAGTTGTACTTGATGAAAGAGCCTACTTGCATATAAGTTGTAAATAGGGGATCAATGTTTGAGAGACTCAGTAAGTAGTTATGCCCTAAAAATAGGGCATATCTACTTACTGAGTCTCTCAAAAATAGGGAATATCTAATTGTTCTAGTATTGGGAGGTGCATTCTAAGCCAAGGTAAAGGGCGTGGTTTCAAAAATTAGCTTCCCCTAAAACAACAGTGGCATAATGGCATAACTTCGGCGTCACTTTTTCATATGTTGTTCCTCGTCATGAAAATTCGATTAAAGTAGGTTAGGAGATTAGCTTTCCTTTCTCAGCGTAAAGATCAAGGAGGAAAGCAATTTATATCCTACTTTGCAGAAGGGCGCTTTCCGACGTTCTAGAGGGTGTGGCCTCCAAATTTTTCCTGGGGGCAAGCCCCCACACCCCCAGTTTTCCCTCGTTCCATGTGCATGTTCTATTAGCTATAGCCTTCCCGAATTCTATCAACACGATGTTGCTTAAGGTTGGTCAGTGTACGTTTTACATGATATGCACCTTAGCTTTCACGAGCTTTTCGCCCTCCTCCTCAAAAATGGGAAACTGTCAGCCACTGGTTGGCTTTTAGTTTCTCTCCTGCACATCATGTAAGCCCACTTTTGGAGACCACACTTATCTGTTAAAATAAAGTGCTCCTATTAAAATTTGTTATTATGGGCCTGGTCTTAATGACTTCTATGCATGACACGCCCTTTCAAATTTGATGGGCAGCGCCCTTTTGTCGGGCAACTATGCCTCACACCCCCCAATGGAAGCACCCTAGTTTCGCCCCTGATGGTGCCATCTGGTAGGCTGCAGTTTCTTATAAGTTAGTTTCTTAGTGNGGCGGTGTAACACTGTATGTAAAGTTCTGCATGGATTTCAACAAAAGAGCAGCAAAATATTAAAAACAGCACAAAGAAGTTGAATGGTTAAAGATCAATGTAGCAAATTTCTTCAAAAAGTGAAGTGAAATGAAAAAGTACATGATAGCAAATAGAACGAAAATATAGCCACTTATAAGTTTCTTATAAGTCAGTTCTTTGGTGACGCAGTAATACACTTTTTTCATAAGAAAAATTTTATAAGAACACGAGCCTGAAATTCGGTGGAAAATTAAGAACGAATTAAGAACAAGCCCGATGCTGAAGAATAATTGTAAAATGTATTTTTGCGGAAGATGCATAAGCTTTCGACGAACGTATGGACATGAAATTTCCTTTCCTTGTTAGCATGAGGAGAATTCACAGCCTTATCACTTTCATATTTGATTTTCACGAATTAATTGCCCCCTACAGAACTAGATACTACACTAACATTGTCTACCTATAATTGTTTATAAGCTTTTTTCGATAAAAAAGCATTGATATTCAAGAGAAAATCTCATTATTCTAACATTTCGCTAATTTGCTCTTGATCAATCAAAACATCCAATTTTGTCTTGTATATTATCTAATTTCTAGGCTGCTTACACCCNCTGCTAATTTTAGAACAAATTAAGAACTATTCAGCCTCAATATTCTGGAAATATTAAGAACAGCCAGCCTGAACCTCAATTTTGCTAGTTCTTATAAAAATAGAGTATAGTCATGGAAAAAGCTAGCAAATTTTCAGAACTTGATCAAAGATTTAAAACTTTAAAAGATTGTATTGTGTGTCATAGCAGAGCGTCTGCTTGATCACGGATTTTGCTCTGAACCATTATTGGATATCTGTGTCCAAAGGATTTGGATAGTAGTTACTGAGCAGATGGTAGTATTTTCAGAGCGTTGCCAATTCTTTTCAGAATGCTGCTGATGCTAGAAACTGGATGGCCTATTTTGATCCATCTTTAGGCAAGCCATTACCGGAAATCGACTATGGCAGTAATTGCGTGTTTTATGATACAGAACACGAAGACCCGTTTCATAATTTGAAAGTATGTTGCTAGTATTTTCTATATTTTTAGTCTATTAGTAATACTAAGAACTACATCAAATTACTTGTGTTTCTTGGAAGTATGAGAAAAGAACAACGCAGCTTTTCCTATGGATGAGTATTCATACTTTCCAAGTGCAGCAAAATTGAGAAACAATGTGCCTGTTTGTATTAAAGAAAAAACTACATTAGCGGCTTCTAGGAGCTCTTTAGACTATGTAAATTTAGCATAGTTGTTAATAAACTAGTTAATNTAAAGAACTATCCTTTTATTACTAATTCGCAAAGTCGGTTATTAACAAATCTTACTATTTAATTTTCTTTAACTTAAGCATTGCAGGTAATTACCAAAGTAGGTTTTTGTACAGTATTGCATAGATAGATGGATGGATGGATGGATAGATAGGTAGATAAATAGATAGACAGATAGATAGATGGAGAGATAGACAGACAGACAGACAGACAGACAGACAGACAGACAGACAGACAGACAGACAGACAGATAGATAGTCGCTATCTGGAATCAGTTACGCCATGAAATAGAAAGTGCTCCTTCGCTGGCTACTTTCAAAGTGACATTAAGTTTTTTTTGGAAAAACCAAAGAAGTTGATAGTCTACATCATTTTTCGATACACTTCCAAGTTCTTATATATTTTTACTGTTTCTTTTATACTAGTATTTTAAGCAACATTTCAATGTAACTTCGGATTACCGTAAATTCTCTTTCTAGCCCCCCTCTCAATTAAGCCCCCTCTCCAATAAGCCCCCTTTTTGTACCAAGAAATTTATTACACCCCCTCTCTATTAAGTCTCCCCTAGAAAATGTTGAATACTACCAAGCGTAAGTGTGCTTCATAGAAGTAAGTAAACTAAGCGCTAGATCACGCATTGAAAGCATTAGTTCTCATGCTATCAAGAATCAAAGTCATTCATTGACTTACTGTGGATAAAAACGTTCTATATCAACAGTTTCTACGCAATTTTTCAATTTTGTTTGTTATTCTCTACTGTCAAACAGCAAATACTTAGTTAACTATTGAAAGTTTCGAGAAATTTATTGAGCTCCTCTCTCCAATGAGCCCCCTAAATTGATTGAAATAAGCCCCCTGGGGGCTTAATAGAGTATTTACGGTAGTTTTGTGTTCTATTGTTCGTTGCACAGGGAATAGTGCAAAGTAGTTAATTACTAGATGTATATTACTATGTTAACATAAATAAAAATGAAAATGAAGCTTCCGAGTAGTGTATGCTTACACGAGCTAGCATTATGGTGTTCTGCAGCATTTCTTCCCTCTATGTTAGATCTAGTAGGTCACACATAGAATGTAACCAGTTCACATTCCAAAACCAATTAGAACACCTATTGTGCTTTGCACTGGTTACTTTCTTGTTGCTCATACACTTAACAAAAAGTTTCACGAAAAAAGCGCCCCCTATTACAAGAAATGAAGAGTGTTTTTGCTTCATTGTTGTAGATATCTTGACTAAGAACAATCTTGGTTTGCTTTATATATATATAAATATAAATATATATATATACTTTGCTATACGGATTTAAATCTTTTGCACTCTGATGCAATTTTCGCTTTTTTCTAGACCAAATTCGACTGGTTTGTTCCCGCACATTTAATTGGCTGGTGGGCTAAAGCCATTATTATGCGTGACTTTTGGTTTACAAATGTGCTAAGTGTTCTGTTTGAGATCAATGAGTACTCGCTTGAGCATCAATTGCCAAACTTCCATGAATGTTGGTGGGATCATGTAAGTCAGTGTTTCTCAATTATTTATTGCAAGGCTACCCATGGAAAGAGAAACTATTTCGCGCACCACCCCACTCACTATAAATAAAACCATTACCTATAGAAGTTGTATATGTATGCCTGTTCCCCGGAATCATACGCACCCCCTCTAGCATTGTACCGCTTCCCCTTTAGTGTCGCGCCCCACTGTTTGAGAAATGCTGATGTAAGTAGAACTGTCGTTCATCCTACGGTATTATGCGGTCAACAAAATCCTGGAAAAACTCTGTTTCTGAGGACAGTTCGGAAAAGTCATGACAATTCAGGAAAGCAATTCCTTTGGTGCCCAATAGACAACTCTAAGCTTTGCATACATGCCTGAACAAGCAAGACAATATCCGCTTACAAGTTACTAACAAAGTACAGCCTTGACATCACTGGTATACTCGGATTTGAAAAGATAGGCCAGTCGCATCATTTGTAATAGTGGTTGGTTAGGAAAAATATTATTATTTCTGATATGTAGTCTGGAAAACAGCTTCATTTTCAAGAAAAAAGGCAGGAGAAGAGTCAGGAAAAATATTAGGCGGAATGTCAATGAACCGTGGTGTAGAATTCCATGGATGTAAATAATAGAGGAATCTTTTTTGTAGAGGCAGTGAAAGCCTATATACCGCCGAGATTTTCGTTTTTTCTTTCATTCCAGTGAGGTAACAGAGGCAGTTGAGACCCTTAGATAAAATTTGGGCCCAATGTAAGTTTCTCCCCAGAAAGTACAAAAAAACTTGAAAATCGTTGAGGGTGCCCCCTTGATGCTTCAAAAACTTGGGGGCCCTAGGGAGCTTTCCAAGCCCCAACCTACATCGGTTACGTCACTTTCTCAATCTCGTCTTGGGTGTGTAAATTGATGTTGGAAATTGCAGGTTAGTTAATATGTACGCTAGATGGTGAATACACTTTTTTTATAAGGAAACCGTCATTTTGCTTGAGCCTCAATTTTCTTAATTTTTCCTGAAATTGAGTCTGAGAATTTCTTAAATTTTTCTTAATTTTTTCTGAGATAAACTGGCTAGAATGGTTTACACATTGGTTATTAATATTCTATACTTGAATTTAATTTCCATCTTGAACATTTTGAATGCAATAAAGACGAAATATCGATTTTTGGCCAATGAAAATACTAAATGTTGGAAATTGAGCCTCGTGATATTCTTAAGATTTTCTTAAGATTTTGACCATTTGAGCCTCATTTTCTTATAAACTTTTTTCTTATAAAAAAACGTGTATTGCTTTTGGAGTAGGCTCTGAAGAAGGTGTTGCGGTTGGAGGATTTTGATATAGCAGATGTAAGGAAGTTGCATCAAAATAACACTTAAATACACAAGCACCATGGCTTTTTGATACAATATTTGATAATTATGTGTTGGTTTGGCATGTGCCCCCATTTGACTATTATCTCTACACACACTTTAGACAATGACCCCTTGTACAACGTATACTTCCTTAGGGTTCATTCGGTTAGCATAGGCGTCAACTCTTGTTCAAGAAGCGTGTTCTGGTGATAAATAGTGTACTTTCTTTGCGAAAAAACTGATAACACATAGTTCCGAATAATTGAAAAATATTTTGCAAGCATGTTCAGAAGGCTTTAAATCACAGTTCCAGAAGGAGCAGTTTTAATATCTTGCGCAGATCAAAAGTTATCGACATTAGAAGTGAAGATGGATGGCTTGTTATGTCGATAACTTTTGATCTGCGCAAGATATTAAAACTGCTCCTTCTGGAAATGTGAATTAAAGCCTTCTGAACATGCTTGTAAAATATTTTTCAATTATTCGGAACTATGTGTTATCAGTTTTTTCACAAAGAAAGTACACCATTTACCACCAAAAGATGCTTCACGAACGAATTCTCGCAACATTATTGGCAGGAATCATTCGATGGTGATTCCTTTGTTTGCCAATCAAGATTTAACGCCTATGCTTATTCGGTCAGGAAAATACTGTGCTTTTAAGGACAGTCAGGAAAGCGTAAGGAATTCTTATCCCCTATTCTTATTTCCTGTAAGAAGAAGAAGTGCAAGCTTTGGGCTGGAATCACTGCCTTTTAGGGGGGGGGAGTTTTCCCTGGAATACCCTAGATGACAGTATCAAAAATGAACCAGCTCTTCTAGCATTCAGAAATACGATAAAGAATTGGTCTGGAAAAGAATGCACCTGCAGGATCGGTTTTTTTTTTAGTATCTGATATTTTGTATATAGTTATTTGGTTTTTTGTATTATAAATAGTTGGTTCAAGTTAATATTAAGTTACTATTATAGATACTAACTATAAATATGGATGCATGAACTATGGAACTATAGAAAATTCTACAGATTGCATGCGCATCCCAAAACAAGCAAGCTTTTGTTTGCTTACAAGTTACTAATTAAGTGAAAAATTAACATCATAGCGTTTAAACGATGGGACGGTCTCATTATTTATAGCATAGATTGGTCAGGAAAAATATTATGTATTTCTGATGTGTAGGCAGGAAAAACACCATTTTTAAGAAAAAAGTTAGGAAATGTCAGGAAAAACTACTAGATAGGATATGTGTGAACCCTTTTTGCATGTTATCTTCGTCAAGTAGGTTACCATGGCAGTACGTTTTCTTTTTCCTATTTTTAGTGGATCATGGATGCTGTGCTTTGCAATGGCGTTGGAATATACCTTGGAATGCTTACATGCCATTATCTTGAAATAAAGGTTTGAGTACACAAGTATTGCGTTTTGAGGCTAATGATAAGTTTCTTAATTCGCTAATAATCTGAGTAGCAAACCAACTAGCTGACTCAATAACTAACTAACTAACTAACTAACTAAATAAGTCACTAGCTAACTAACTAACTAAATACCTAATCAGTTAACTAAGTAGCTAAATAACCAACTATCTAATTAACTAACTTTCTAACTGTAGTGAAAACTGAACTTGTGTTTAACACACTTATTTTGCATACTTTAGACTCTTTGCAATTTTCTATGGAGTTCATATTAGCATAACAATGACTTACTAAATTAGCTTGTAGTTGTGCAATTAGCGGAACGTTGTTGAGTTTAGCTCGCTTTTGGTTGATTAAAGCCTTTTAAAGACCTTACTGCTATGAAATTGATATTATGACACTAACTAACCAGCTAACTATCTAGGTAAGTAACTAACTAACTTACTTACTAACTTTCTAACTAGCTAGCTATCTAGTTAAGTAACTAACTACCTATCTAGGTAAGTAAATAACTACCTACCTAACTGATTAACTAACTGTCTAACTAACTAACTAACTAGCTAACTAACTAACTAACTAACTAACTAACTAACTAACTAACTAACTAACTAACTAATTAGCTAACTAACGAACTAACTAACTAACTAAATATGAAACTAACTAACTAGCTAACTAACTAGCTACTTACCTAACTAACTAACTACCTAACTAAGTAACTAACTATAAAACTAACTAACTAACTGACTAACTAACTAACTATAAAACCAACTAACTAACTAGGTAGTTAGCTAATCAACTATTTTATATGATGGGGAACTGTATCTTCATAGTTTTTTCTCTGTGCTCCAGCCATTTTTGACAATAGTTATAGCTAACTAGGTAGATGCTAGATGTAGTAAGTAACTAACTACCTAGGCAGCTAATTGAACGCCTAGTTGTATGGAAGACTATCCATGCGAATGTCAGGGAGAAAAATTTCAGCTGCAGATTGCCAAGTGAGTAGTGCAATGAAGGCATTTGTTTCTACTGATGTGTACAAGTTTTGTGTTTTTGCAACTAGTCAGATAATTACCAATGAAATATTTTTCTACATTGCTTATCAGTTTTGTACTGGATTTTCAAACTTTAAGGCGTTTTTTATGTATTTTCCAAAAGGAATACAATTGGAGAAGCTTGTGGAAGATTCCTACGTACACAGGGAAGCTCAGGCGTGCCGCTGCGCAGTTTACTCCCTATCACTGGGATAGTTTCAAATGGGAAGCAACAGCCTCGTTAAAACGATGGCTAGCTACTATTGGCATAACCGTAATGGTAGGTGATCATGGCAGTATACGAATTTGTATCTCTGTTTGTCTTTTGTTCATCAGTTGATTCCTCTATCTATATATCTATGTGTGTGGGTATGTACATACTTATGTATACATATTTATGCATATATATATATATATATATATATATATATATATATATATATATAT
>OLMO02000006.1:6638140-6685554 GCA_900291935.2 Cassiopea xamachana | reverse complement strand
ATGACGGACCAGACATCAGAAACAGATGGAAATCATTTTGTGAAGATCTGTACAGGAGAAATAACAATATATCTTCGGAACTTCCCGATGCTTCATATGAGAATGTAGAGTTAGAGCCATCTCCTCTTTATTTCGAGATTGAAAAAGCTATAAAGGAAATAAAATCTAATAAGAGTCCAGGAATCGATGACATCCCTATAGAACTAATAAAAGAAGGCGGTGAAAATGTGACGAAATTCTTTCACAGACTGATCACTATCATCTGGGAAACAAAGGATTGGCCAAAAGACTGGTCAACTTCTATATTTCTTCCTATTCCAAAGAAAGGAGACACCTCGGAATGTACCAATAATAGAACAATTTCGCTAGTCAGCCACTGTAGTAAAATACTTCTAAAACTAATTGCTGGGCGCATGAAAAGAAAAATGGAAGAAGAAATCGCCGAAGAACAATGTGGGTTTGTACCTGGAAAAGGAACTCGAGACCAAATTTTGAACCTGAAATTAGTAATAGAAAAGAATAGAGAACGAAAGAAAAATCTTTATCTTTGTTTTATAGATTATCGTAAGGCATTCGACACAGTAGCTCATGAAGTGCTCTGGAAAAATATGATAGGCATGGGATTCCCAAAGCACATTATACTACTCATAAAAAATTTGTATGAAAACCAAACAGCTACGGTTAAATCATCATATGGTCTCTCAGATTTTTTCAAATTGGACAAGGCGTCAGGCAGGGCTGTATACTATCCCCAAATCTCTTTAATATCTTCTCTGAACAAATAATGAGATCAGCTCTTGCTGATTTTGATGGAACTGTTACAGTAGGTGGCAGAAAGATAACTAATTTACGTTATGCTGATGATATCGTGCTTATATCTGGATCAATGACTGAGTTGACAGAATTAACAAACAAAGTGAATATGGCCAGCAAAGATTCTGGACTTCATCTTAAAGCAAGAAAAACAAAAGTTATGACAATCATTGCTGACAAAGAATGTTATGACGATCAAAATCTTGTGATAGGTGGTGAAGAAGTAGAGACTGTCAGTGATTTTTGTTACCTGGGCGCGATCTTTACAGACTGCTACGATGACACAAAAGAGATTAAAAGACAAATTGCCATAGCAAAAAATGCAGTTGTCTCTCTTGCAAAGGTTTGGAAGAATAATTCGATATCACTTACAACCAAAATGCGAATTCTTAAGTGCCTTGTATTTCCAATCGCAACGTATGGAGCTGAGTGCTGGGTAATGAAAGACAGTGACCGTAAAAGAATCAAAGCTTTTGAGCTATGGGCTTATCGTCGGCTTCTTCGTATCAAATGGGTAGAGATGCGTACAAATGAATGGGTTGTTGGCAAGCTTGGACAGAAGCCATGTCTACTACAAGGTATTGATAAGCGGAAACTCTCATTTGTTGGCCACGTGATAAGAAGTAAAGGACTAGGGTGTGATCTTATCACGGGAATGGTTTTTGGAAAGCGAAAACGTGGAAGGCCCAAAATGAGGTTTATAGACAACATTAAAGACATAGCAGGAATCGGCATTGCTAGAATTGTAAGAGAGGCAGAAGATAGAGAAAATTGGAGACGATTCTGTAGGGGTGCCACGGCAGATCGTCTCAACGACCTATCAGTATAGTGATGATGATGATAGACAGCGCCAGATGTACAACGTATTGCTTTTAGTTTACACCGTAGACAGCGCCAGATGTACACCGTATTGCTTTTAGTGTACACCGTAGACAGCGCCAGATGTACACCGTATTGCTTTTAGTGTACACCGTAGACAGTGTCAGATGCACACCGTATCGCTTTTAGTGTACACCGTAGACAGCGCCAGATGTACAACGTATTGCTCATAACATTGTATCTCATTTTCAAAATCATCGACATGTGAAAAATGCATGGTTGTTTTATCGTTCTTTAGTAAAGAAAAATTGTTGCAAATGATCCAAATTATGTTCCAAGTCTACCTCAAAAATATGCCGTCGCTCAAAAGATAGATTTTATTTGAATACTTTTGTTTATCTCATGCAGAGAATTTAGAAACAAATACTTCGTCATAGGCAACACAATTCTTTTTGCTCGATGCCTTTATTTTAGTAAAATTTTGCGTTGTGCTATGCAAATTTGACTTTTTGCTTTCGAAGTTGAATACTTTTGATGAACCTTTTCACTTTCTAGTTATCAGAACGATCATTTTCTATGGTGATGTATGGCTATGGCTACAGCCAAGAAAGTCAATTGTAAGTACCTAGTGTATCTGAAGTTCAGTTGTAATTACCTCTTTACTTCGATATATGCTTGGTAGATAATAGTCAGTTTCTGATAAGATTTATTGGCCTACCTCCCAATCTATTCCACACCAATTCAACATACTGAAGTTTTTTGCACGGAAAGGGGTATGGGGAGATAGATAGGGTGAAATTCTTTTACGGTGTCGATGTTTCGTAAACACTATACACGTATCACTTGTTCTTTTTAACATTTATTGCGTAGTATTTCATCTTGTGAACAGCTAAAATGGCGTCTTATGCAATGTGCGTATATTTAAGTCACATATTTAGACTCTACTGCGAAAATATACAACTTCATCTCTGCTATTGCTCCTCCCTAGTTCTTGCAAACAGCTTTTGAACTAGCAGCGTGTTTCTAGCACTGGATACTGTTGCTTTTGACATATCATCAAATTATCGTTCTTATTGGTATATCATAGTATGATTTTCTTGATGACCCATTTTCAATTGTACATCATGGGGCACATATCTTGCACTTTTAGCTTAAATTGAAGTTTCCTCAATATTCACAAAAAGTTGGCACTTTATAATTGTCTAGTATGAAAATTTTTGAAATTTTGAAGATTTTGCGAAAGAAATATATGTTCATGATGTTTGTATGCTCTTGATTGCTGAAATGCATAACTTTTTTCAAGGTCTGGCCCACAAGATCGAGCTCTTGGCTTGAGGATAAATGGACCAGGTTTGTCATAATTCCAACTTTTGTAAGAAGTTAGTTTTAGTCATAACTTAATAATGTTTAGTTACAACTAAAACAAAAGATTAATTTTATTATATTGTTTTTCTGTTCCTTTGGGTCTTGTCGTGATCTTGGATGTATGCATCTTGACACACTGCCCTTGAATTGTACAACGTTCATAGCAATATGACTTCAAGTGACTGGAATATATGATGAGCATTTCCTTACGTTTAAGACCTAGCAATAGTCCAGAAAAGCAGTCTCGTTTTGGTTTAATAAGCTTAGGCCCGTGGCCACTGCAATTTTTTAAGAGGGCACAATTTTATTCTGAGCAAAGTTGAAACGTGAGTAGGACTCAGTTGATTGAGTATTATTACTGAAGAGACATGATTTAAGAAAAAGATTTTTAGAATCATATGTACAGTTTCTCAGGAGGGCTGTAGTAACATTTTGGGGCTTCGTAAGGCCTTTGTGTCCCAGGTTCGCTGGGATACGGATCTGATTTAACTTGCAAAATTTTGTTGGAAAATTCACGAATCTCCTGCTCATTTGAGATATGAGGTACAACCATAACTAGCATAGGCCAGCATAGCTTTGCATTTCAGTTGTGTTTCCCTTTACTAGGGTGGGTTGTAACTTGGAGTTGTTTAAATGTTTCAGAGCCTGGCTATGTTGCAACACCAATCTTTCTGGTTCAAGCAGCGTATACAATTCTTGATGACGATCTTCCTAACAAGTAAGAAATTTCTGAATATATCAGTTTTGCTAAAGAGGCTGTCTAATTAATATTAACTGTCTCATCCAGAGGAATATTAGTATAAGGAATCAAAACATCAAAACTGACCATGAAAGTATAATGAGAAAAGCTAGAGTTAGTAATTTCCTTAGCAAAAGAGTAAGAAATATGAACGGTATTTCTGATTCTTTCCTTTAGCTTTCCTCATAATACTGTCATGGTCTGTTTTGATGTTTCGAGTCCCTTAATTAATATTCCTATAGATAAGACATTTAGTATTATTTTTAATAAGAAATATGTTAAGATTATCAGAATTTGTATTATTTTTCCGTCGACTTCAAGCCAGCAGATGCGTATAGTATTGCTTAATTACTCTTTGGCACCAAATAGAAAGGGGGGTAGTATTTTTGCTAAAAATGCATAACTTGGGGGGTTGTTAATAGTTGGGGGTTTCAATGTGCAGTAGACATTCTGGGGACCCAAACATTTCAAAATTATTGCAAATAGTTGTTGACATTTTAGAAGTATAAGGTAAGTAGTTTGTTTTGATTTCCTTAGTTGTCAATATTGATTTGCGTTCACAAATTCAATAAAACATTGAAATATCTAGGTTAGTTAGTAAAATGGGGAGTTGGATTTTTTCAAAATTGCGTAGTTGTGGGTGGGGGGCTTAATAAATGTAAATGGGTGGTGAAATATGCAATCTGGGACCCCCTTACTCTTCGCTGCCAAAGAGTAAGACTTCTTTTTAGAGTAGCTCATTGCACAAGGCTCATTAGTTTTTGTTGTAGATCATAACATGCAGGCAGTTTTGGTTAGGGCTACCTTAATTCTCTTCAAAAATGCACTAAAGCCAGTTGCAAAGCAACACACGTGTTGTTTTATAGGAAAATATTTTGTAAGAAAGTATTACGCCGTTGCTCAACTGGAGTGGATCTGGCGGTGCTGTAGTAGACAAAAAAACAGCCTTCGGTAGTCTATCCGCCACAAAAAAGTGAAAGTCCTTTCCCGCGCCTATATCCGTTTATATAGCCCTAGGCCATGCGCCTGCAAATGCAGTGAGCGCTACAGCGGGGGGCTGGTCCACTGGTAGCTCCGCAAGTTTAGGATTCCCACTCCATTCTCATAATTCGAGCGCCAGACAAGAAGGCAGAGAGTGCCATTTTCAAAGTCTGTGGTATGACTCGGCCGGGGCTTGAGCCCACCACCTACCGGTTGTGAGGCAGACGCTCTACCACTGTTCGGTCTATCCGCCACAGCAGAGTTTAGATTTACTAGCTAGTGAATGGTAAAGAGTTTGGCCTGATAAAACAGTTTCTGCTCTCTTTTAAACTTTCTACAATTTTTATATAACTATCATCTACTATTTTTATATAACTAACATATTTACCTTCCATTTTAGAGGAGGAGTATATACACCCGGCGTCGCCTTTAACAATACCTCTTTGATAGAGCGACTCATCAAATCTGGCATCGAGTTCTCAACTTTCCCTGTTGACGTACGCAGTATGTAACTGAACATATTTTCCATAGATTGCGTAAATGTACTAGATTGATAGTTGTAAAGTTACAGTGAATTTCGAGATACGATCTTATTCTTTTGTTGTAGTTTGATTGATAGAAATTGAATTGAATAAAAAGAAGAATTGCATAAATTTATCTATTTATTGGGCAATACTGAAGCTACAGGCCCCCGGGCGGCATGAATAAAATTTTGAAATTGGTACAAAACAGCGTTTGCCAAATAGTGGGGCCGCCCGTCAAGGTGGCGCGATGCAATGCGATTCCGCCCGTCAAGGAGACGTGTATCACTCCGGGGAACAAATATTCATATATAATTTTTATAGATACTAGTCGTATTTACAACGAGTGGGGGGGTGCGAAATATTTTCTTTTTCCATAGGGGGCCCTTGCAAAAAGTAGTTTAGAAGCACTTGTATAAAATATATGTAATGAAATTAGAATATCATAGCCTTTATTAATGTGTGGATCAATTAGAAAATCTGTAACCACATTTAATCTTCCCCCTTCCAACCTCAGTTCACTTTGCTGTGCTTGGAATACACGTTTGTCTTAAATATATTTATTTTTTCTATAATACACGTTTTTTTTAAAAGAAAACCATTATTTTGCCTGAGCCTCAATTTTCTGAACTTTTCCCGAAATTGAGCCTCAGATTTTCCTAAATTTTTCTAAACTTTTACTGAAATAAACTGCCTAGAGTGGTTTACACTTTCGTTAATAATATTGTATACTTGAATTTGAATTACATCTTTAACATTTTGAATGCAATAATGACGAAATACCGACTTTTTTGGCCTATAAAAACTCTTACTTTTGGAAATTGAGCCTCGTGATTTTCTTACGATTTTCTTAAGATAGTGATGATTTGAGCCTCATTTTCTTACAAAATTTTTTCTTATAAAAAAACGTGTATCCTTATATGACCATCTACCTTATCTGATCAACTATGACTAAAAACAAATCACAGAAAGGGTCATTTTGAACAATGGGATGCTAAATCTCCTGCAACTTGGCCAACTTTCTTACAATTTCGTGCATGTTGTATGAAATGACGCCCCCTGACACCCATCAATAAGCACATAATTGCCTTCCAACCTCAGGCGAAAACATTGGTCCGCTTGGGACTCAGCTTACATTCTGTGGCCCTTCGCGGATGCTAGGCTTGCTATATTNTTTATCATCTTTTCTTTCACATTCATATAATCACGTTCCATTTCAATTTCTATATCATCACAAAATTTTTTTACTTGCTAGAAGTTCTTCCTTGCTTACTGTTAGGTCCCGAATAACCGTCCTCCTGCTTATTTTTTGAAAAATTTCCCAATCCTACCCCGATCTTAATAGGGCTCCCTGCTTATTGAATTTTCAATTTTTCCAGGAGAAACCTGCAAAAAGTTGGCACTTTTGTTGAGGTACCCAAATAATCAATGAGATATATGTGACAAGATTCCAAAAAGTATATTTTCTTGCAGTGTTGTTTATTGGGGTTTTTTGTATTTGTGATGCTTGTTCCACAGATAGCCCAAGCTTCCGACCCCCCGCCCGCTTTTTCCGAACTCTCTGCATGTTTCATCTTGAGGAATTTTCCAACCCCCTTGCTTATTAGGACCCCGCTTATTCGAGGCCTAAGAGTACTTAGGACAGCTAGACGAACATTTTTGTAAGTGAGAGAGGAGTTGATAATTGGCTGACTTGCACTCTATAGTCAGGGTTTCTGATTTGATTAGCTTGTTGATCTTACGCCAGCAATTTATAATTTTTGGTTTAGCAGATACGGTTTACTTATTGCTTGTAACACGTCGTGCCTCCCTCCTTTTGAGTTCTTGCAGCCCAAGAGGCAAATTTTCATTTGTTCTTTGAAAAGTAAAGTCGATTCCACATTCCTACAGTCGTTTGGGACATCAGACCTTTGTACTGACGCACAAAAAGCCCTTTTTAGATTCCCAATCGTGGTGTCGGTATTTGCAGATCATTAATTCTGCGAGTTTCGTCTGTTGAGATCTGGGTTCTCCTCGTACACTTTCCTTTACGATGAAAGCACCCTTTTGAAAATACGGTATATTCTCTATCTACCCCCCTCCCGGCAGGGCTTGTTGATTTCAAGAATTCTAGAGGGGGCTTATAAGAGAGGGTGGCTAAATAAGTTTCTAGAAGATGTTCAATAGTTAGCTACATATTGGCTATTTGAAAATAGACCAATATTCAAAGTGTTTAGATTGCATGTCATTAGCTCACAGCAGAGCAAACAAAATTGAAAAACTGTGTAGTAACTGTTAATATAGAACGTTTTTAACTGCAGTAAGGCAATAAGCGACTTTGATTCTTGGTAGGTTGAGAACTATTGTTTACGGAGCGTGATTAAGCTTAGTTTACTTACCTCTATGAAGCTTAATTACGCTTGGTAGGATTCAGTATTTTCTAGGGATAGCTTAGCAGAGAGGGGGCTTAATAAATATCTATGTCCTGAAAGGGGGCTTATAGGAGAAGAGAAATTACGGTATAGAAACACATAGCAATGACAGAACTAGAGAGATGTCTGATGAGGTACTAAAAGCATGAGATACTAAACACTTATATTTACAATGCCACGAAGAATAACAAATAGTAATATATAAAGTTCAATCGTTTCTACTTTGAATTTTTATGCTTAAATCATTCTGTGCATTACAGTGTTTATGCATATAATTATTTGATCGTATTTAGTAGTTACAGCCAAGGGCGTGCCGCTAAAGGTTTCGAGTGTCACAACCTCAGGAGTTTCAAACAGCGAACAAATTTTCAAATATTGTTGTGAGTACATTCTTGAATGGACTATCAGCAAGAAGATAGAAAATCGATTAAGAGCGACTGAGGCCCCATTCACACTATACCGGATTCATCACATATCGGATTACTTCCTATATCAGATAGGCCTTCCGTCCACACTATACTGGATGAATCCGATATACTCCGTATCGCTTTTGCGGAGTGAAATAACTCCGCTGTGAAAGTGGTATGTGTCGGATTACTTTCGATATCGGATCACTTTTGACCTAGTGTGAATGCATGAATCCAATACATCGCTCTGGAAGCTCTCTTTGATCTGCAGTCAGCTTTGTTTTCGAGGTCAATCAATTTTCAAGCAGTGGCAGTTGCCATGAAAAGTTCCTCTAAACAAAAGGCTTAGTGACGAGAATGAAGCGTAGCGAAGTAGTGTGAACAATGTAAAATTTTGATATCGGATTGGGTCAAGAATGTGGTACGAGATGAATCCGATATAGTGTGAATGGGGTCTGAGATGTGGTTTCTTCGCAGGTTGCTTAGAATCTCGTATGTGGACAAAACTGGAAATGAAGAAGTACTTGAATGGGCAGGGGCAACGAGGTCACTGGATAAGAAAGGAAGAGACAAGCAGTGTTCTTTGTGCACGTAATGAGAAGAAAAGAATTGGAACCTTAGAATGACGATAGGAAAAAGTGATAGAAAAAGAATCAGGGGCAGACAGAGAGAGAAGATACTTGATAGTGTGACAATATGGTTGCAAAAAAACAAACCTGCGCAAACAATCTCGTGCACTTGGAACCGTGAGAGATGGAGATCCATGGTAGCCAACGCTATGAAGCATGGCACAGAAAGATGATGATGATAATGAGGACCTTTTGAATAAAAGGACGTAATTTATTCCAGAGTTGCCAATCTGTGAGTAAATGCAGAGTCATCAGGATTTTCTTTTAGAAGTCTTTGGAACTCATGAAATAACTTTAGATAGTGTTTGCCTTTCATTGAAATATCCAGTCGTTTAATTGTTCGAATTTTTCAGGAAAATGTACAAATTCAGACACAAACTCTGATACCCTTCGTGCACTACCCGAAATATCGATACGATCCCGGCTATAGCCCACCTCTGTCGAGCATATCAAATCTTGATTGGCTAACAAAGGAATCACCATCGAAGGATTCCTGTCAATAATGTTGCGGGAATTCATTCGAAAAGCATCGAGAAGCGTGTTTTGGTGGTAAAAACTGTACTTTCTTTGCGAAAAAAACTGATAATTCATAATTTCGAATAATTGACAAACATTTTGCAAGCATGTTCAGAAGGCTTCAATTCACATTTTCAGAAGGAGCAATTTTTATATCTTGTGCAGATCAAAAGTTATCGACATTACAAGAAAAGATGGATAGAGAAATTGAAGCTTTCTGAACATTCTTGCAAAGTATTTTGTAATTATTCGAAACTGTGTGTTGTCAGTTTTTTTTGCAAAGAAAGTACACTTTATACCACCAACACACACTTCTCGATTCTTTTCGAACGAATTCTCACAACATTATTGGCAGGAATTCTTCGATGGTGATTCCTTTGTTGACCAATCAAGATTTGACGCCTATGCGCCTCTGTCGTCACCTTTGTATTTTTGGTGCCTACAGTCAGTTGGCAGCAGTTGCTGATATCCTTTCAACAAACCATCTCGGCATGTCTTGTGACCGTACCATAACATGTTGTCGTGTGTATTACAGCCGGTATCTCGTCTTCGCATTTGATTCCCTTATGAGCACCGAAATCAACCTTGTAGAATGCGTATACAAAAATCAATCTCCTTGCCACTTTCTCGTTTCATTGTCATCGCTCTGCTATACAGAAAAATCCCATTTGTAAAATACCAATTCCTGAATTTTCTTGTTTTCTTTGCATATTTTCCGTAGATAATAGAATATATAATCTTCTGGCACTGATACTCTTGATTGAAAGTAACTTACAATTTGACCAATGCCTCCAATGTCTACGAGCTCAGCTTCCCGCTATACTCCTCCGTAGGCTAGGACTCATCGAAAGAACTGTTCCTATTTTCTACCACATCATTGTGCGATGTGGAAAAATAGGCCACCGCGTACTTTAGAAATTTCCGTACCTTCTTTGACATAACTAATAGTTTGAAGCAATAGAAGCACGCTAGCAGAACGCATATGATTAGCTTACGGAGAGCCATTTTGTTCGTAGGTTACGGTCGATGAAGAGAAGAAAGTAGAAACTAGAGAGTGTTAGATTGACAACTCTTGTTAGGGCGTGCTGCGTTGGCCGCGGTCAAAGTCCATTGAAATTCTTGGCTGTTTGTTTGTTTGTTTGCTTGTATGTTGGCTTACATACTTGTTTAGGCAGATTGAGGGTTGACGTGCATCATATCGCCGTCAAATTTATCCGCAAAGCCCTAGGCTAGGATTAGGACAATTCCTATGGACCCCCAAACAGTTGTGTAGAAGAAGGGGCGAGGCACTGTCCCCCTCTAGCTGTAGCTCAAGGAGCTCAAGGTTGGCAAATATCGTCGTGGAAGTAAAAGGCGATTGTAGACGAAATTTTTCTTTTGAAAATAAAATACTTCATTGAAAACAAAATGATTCATTGAAAAGTTGTGAGAAATGGTTTATTGACGAGCAGGGCCGTCGCCAGGGGGGGTGGAGGCATCACACAACCCTAGAAAGGGCTCTGTAGGTAAATCCTGCCTCAAACCCTACCTTGACTACACACGAGATTTTACTACCAGGTGACATTAGCTAAACTTCGGGTCAATGCTCATAACCTCCAAATTGAAACAGGACGACTTAGTAAACAAAGCAATTCTAGAAATGAACGCTTTCGCCCGTACTGCAAAGCCCTGAATACTTTTGCAGTTGAAGATGAGATCCACTTCTCTTNTAGCTTGTTCACTTTTTAACGAGGAACGTCACAGTCTTTTAGACGCAATACATAGAATTTTCCCATCTACTGCCTCACTGAATGACGTCAATATGTACATATGGCTAATGGGCCAAGACGATTAAAATACAACCAAACGTTTGTGCCAACTTTCTACAAAACGTGTTATTATATTGAAGTAGCCGTTGTGTTATTGCTGCATAGTTTCAGGGATGGGTTCGTGGGGGGCTTCGCGCATCCCCAATAGTTTCAATTTTGCAAGAAAGTTTGTCAAAAGTCAGCCATGCTGCTACAAGAGAGTTAGCCACAGTATTTTCTGTGACCTTTTTTTAGTAACAATAGTTGGTGAAATGGTGAAAACGCCCCCCCCCCCCAACAGACGGTGTTTCGGCACATCACTACGTAGTTTAAATAGTAAATATATTTTGTACATTTTGAGACTATTAGGGAACTTGAAGTTCTCTATCTTTTCTCTGGATAGTTGTTAGAGAATTATACTTCAGAAAAAAACAAAGCTCAGCTTCAGTCATCAGTACTCATGAAATCGACTTGGTGAAATTTTCTCTAAAAGCACATGTTGCATCACGCTAAATGGTACGGATCATTCCAAGGTTCTAGATTAAAGTCTCGAATTATAAAAAAGGTTTTAATGCAACCTGTCAACAGCTCTAAACAGATATCTGAATTACAAAGGTACGTGCGGGTACTGCAGGATTTCGCAATAGAGACCCAAACAGCACTTGATAAACTTGTAATATTACTAGCTGTCGCTTGATATTTGGTTCTACTTCTATTGAAATAATTGTTTTGCTACTGTTGTGTAGCTGTTAAATAATATTTTGTAATTCACGTTAGAGACGTATACAGGTAAGGGCCATCTTGGCCTAGGCACTTGAGCTACAAAAAATCGCTAAATTGTACGCTTTTTTGAGAAGTTTTGCGACTGTAAGACACAAACTTCAGCCTGTTTTAGCTCATGTAATGTGCTGAAATAAGTGCATAACCAGACTGTTTCATCGGCATACATTTAACCGCTTCATCGGAATACATTTGACAGTTTCATGGGCATACATTTGACAGTTTCATTGGATTTTCCAACAAGCTTTGTAACATGTCGGCAAATTACTTTCAGTTGTGATCATCAGAGTCACCGAGAGGGGGGCAGGAGGGGAGGGCGCAAGTTGCCCCCGGATCTCAAGCTCCAACTTGTGCTCCAAGGTGTGGGGGCCTCATACAGAAAACCAGTAGTACTTTTCAAAAGTTAATGTCTAGACTCTGAAAATGTTCCGTTCGCTTCGCTAGCAGGGGTCTTCATTTACCTCTTCTGCCCCGTGGCCTCAGAATTCTATCGGCGGCGCTGGCCAGCATACCTAATTTCATTACATTGATAGCCATTTTGTGCAGGAATAGAACGGCTTCTTGCAATAGAGTAGCTTTAGCACAGTAAAAATATGCCATGATTTAAGCAGTTCAATGGGGGCCTTATTTTTTGAAGGGATGAGCATTCAGTTCCACTTTATTACTTTCTTTCGATACAATATTTACTGCCATGGAGCCACAAACATTTTCTCCTTGGTTTCAAGAACTGCTGCTTTTTCGTACTTTACAAATAATGTTCTGATGTAAAAGAGAGTGTTCGTAACATTTATAACCAAATTTAAGGGCTTCGCTATCAAAAGAATTTCTTGGGGGCTCTATCCCCAACCCCCCTTACTTCCAAGCTACCCCAATTCCTCAATTTCCTTCAATTAAATCTAGCTGTTACGCCCATCCTGTCGGCAAAATGTTTGCTCAAACACCCCCCCAGCCGATATCCCTTCGCGACGGCCTAGTTGACAAGACTTTAAGACATTAAAATAGCCTCCTTCTGGAACACTTGTCACGATACTACTATTTCGCTCGCTCATTTTCATCCTCCTAACGTCATAAAACGTTCACGCTGTTCGGTCAGACGCAAGGTTGTTCTAGCACAAAATTTCTTACGAGCAGTTTTCTTGCTAAGACAGTGGTAGTGTCAAGTACTGGGATCTGGTATCTAAAAGAGCTGGGACCTAATGACTCATATTTTGCTGTTTACCTTGGCTTTCAACATGCTCATAGACTCAAGCACGCTCTAGCTTCGATGGCATATCTAATCACGATTCATAAAGTTGACTTTTTTATATATTTGTTACAACGTTGATATATATTTTACAGCATTGTTTTATGTGCTTTACAGCTAGGAAAGCAACTGTTTGGCCCGATAAGTACAAAGCCAGCAAATTGATGCGTTGGTGACCAATGTAGTGTGTTCGGAAAACATTGCTCATTTTTCCCCAAGATTGTCGATATAAATTGAGTGTCTTGGGGAATCGAGAATTTACTGAATATCTCTGCGCGTTGAAGTTTTAAAGTACTTAATATATCAATAAAGAACACAATTTACAGGAACAACATACACAAAATAAGTCCAAGAGTTCTCAGCTCAATGCTTCCTCGAAGCGTAATATTCAATGTTAATGTGTTCTCAACACAACTTCCCTCGTAACTCCTAACTCGTCTCATCAATGTGCGTGCTCCATGTCACATGAGCAATTCAATACAAAATCATATTTTTCACCTCTGAATCTCATACCTGTTAACCTGAAATTTTCAAAACCTGGAAATTCTGCATTTTGATTATAAAAACGCAGGGAGATTTGGTCAAACACCGTAACAATAGAACATTTATAATAATGATAGTTTATCTATTTAGTGTAGGCTATGATGTAGCTAATTTAGGCCTAGTTTCACCGAAGTTATTATAACAAAATGTACAAAACGATCCTATTGCTAGTTAAAGACCAAGATTAAAATCTACACACAAAATACAGAAATACGATGCTTTATTCATTCCTGGACTACAACGCAGATGTAGGAACCGGGGGGCACAAGGGAAGTGCCCCCACTTTTCAAAGACTCGGGCAAAGTGCCCCTTTTCATGTAACTTAGTTGCCCACTTTGAAAACTTTGAAGACACAAAAATAAACTGAAAAATACACTTTCCCGGCGATTTCAGAAGATCTAAGCTTCAAAATTTCTTGGGGGAGCATACCCGGACCCCCTAACTTAATTACATTTCCGGACTGACGCAATAATAACTCCTTTTCATCATGCAGCATGCTTTGTCGTTTCCTTAAGTGTTTTACTCCCAGAAAAAGTGCTAAATCTAATCTTCGAGAAACCATGCCAAGGTTCCCCTCAATGCATGTGCTCCCACACTTCTATAAAGTTTCATACGTTCCTGCACTACAACATCTTTCTACCGTAGCGAAGGCTGGGCTTCCTTTTCTATTTCTGTTTTTCTTTAGCAAGGAATGTCGGGGGAGGCCGTAGGGCCTGTAACAAAGCCCCGACAAAAGAAAAACTGAGAAAATGAGGGGAAGTTTAAGTAGAAAGGGAGACAAGATCAAGTTTGTTGATGTTAGATTTGATGACAAATTGTAGGATTCAGGGAAAGTAGTGGGTGGCAATGAGTTCCACAGTTGAGAAGTTCTTGGAATGAAAGATGATGTGTGATCTAGAGTTCGTGGATTAGGTAGTGTAACTTGGAAAGGGTGTAAATAGGTAGAGCTTCTGGTGGTTCGAACACGCCTCACTAGATCAGGAATAATATTCTTGATTTTCTGAGAGCAATGTCCGTGAAAATAGCGGTAGAAAATGGAAAGATCTGCAACAAAACGACGATGGGAGAGAGACTGTAGAGAATTAGTGATGTTTGGATTGTTGATGAGACGGATAGCTTTAGACTGGACTCTGTCAAGAAGATGGAGAGAAGATTTAGGAGCACCACCCCAGACATGAGAGCAGTACTCCAGAGAAGGACGAATCTTGGATTTTTATATAGTCGATAGTTGAGAGGGTGAGAAATAGCCACGGGCTCTGGAAAGAAAGCCAAGTTTCTGAGATGCATGCTTTGCAATGGAATTGATATGGGATTTCCAAGTGAGATTAGATGAAATTGAAAGGCCAAGTTGAGTGAAAGAAGATGAAATGTCCAGCTTATGGCCGTTCATGAAAACAGGGGGGAAATCTTGGTGATGTTTACGTGATATGACAATCTGTGTTGTCTCTTCTTCATTGAACTTAACAAGGTTGTCACTAACCCACTTCTCTACATTTGTCAAGTCAATGGTGAGAAGTGAGGCTGAAGTGTTACGATATGGTGAAATATTAGAATAGGCAAGGTGTTGTGGATTGGATGAAAAAGATGAACTTAAATAAGTGTCATCGGCAAGGGAGAAAATATTGGAAGATGTAGAGGAAACCAGGTCATTTATGAAGAAGATGAACAGAACAGGAGAGGTAACAGAGCCCTGAGGTAAACCTGAGTTGATAGAATGAGGATTAGAGAAGTAGTCATCGACCCTAATTGCAATTGACCTATCATATAGAAAGCTAGAAATCCATTTAATGAGGGTGTGGTGAAGACCAAACATGGGCAGTTTAGCAAGGAGACCTTTGTGCCAGACGCGGTCAAAGGCCTTGGAAATGGGAAATATCAATAGAGATCACTCTATTCTCACCGTAGGATTCTAGAGCAGAGGACCAAGCACGAACAGCATAGGCAAGAAGGTCACCAGTAGATCTTGCTTGTCGAAACCCATATTGATGGTCAGAAAGAAGGTTTTTTCAAGGAAGTCAAGCAGTTCTTTGGTGATAATGATCTCCATAGTCTTAGAGATGAGAGAAGTGATTGCAATAGGGCGATAGTTTGAAGGGTCAGATTTGTCACCTTTTTTGGTGATAGGGAAAACGTGGACGAGTTTCCAAGAGGAAAGGAAAATACCAAGATTGTAGGAAAGTTGGAGAAGCATGTTGAGAACAGAGGCGAGTTCAGGGTCACAGGACTTTAGAACTATAGCAGGTATACCATCAGGTCCACTAGATTTGGAGGTGTTGAGCTGAAGAAGGACTTTCCGGGCTTTGCGTGTAGAGAACTTAATAGGGGATATTGTGATGTTGGATGTGGGGTAGAGAGGAGGTTGGAAATCATGGTCATCAAGATTGGAATTGGAAGCATAGGTTGATGCGAAAATGTTAGCTTCAGATATGAGCGAGAGTTGTTTTTAGAGGTGGGAAAGAAAAATGGCAAAATTTTTGTGAGACAACTTTGGCTAAGGACCAGAAGGAGCGAGATCCCGTTTGACATGAAGCAATTTTATTGTTGATGCGTTTGAAAAATGAGGATTTGGCATGATTGATGGTTTTGGAGCATAGGATACAAGCTTGTACAAATAAAGCTCTTGAATGCGGAGTTTGGTGTAGTTTCCATTGTTTAAAGTGATGGCTTTTATGTTTGACAGCTTTAGCACATTGTGAATTGAGCCATTTTGGAGAAGACTTTCTGCCAGGTTTATAGGATGATGGAATAAAAAGATCCACACCACGTTGAATTGTGTTAGTGATGAAGGTGGCACAAGAGGAAGGATCGTTAGACAAGACAGAATACCAGGTATAAGCAGTGAAAACGTTTCACAGAGAGTCTCAGCCAGCTTTGCTATAGTGGATAGCCTTTGAGAAGAGGAAGATCTATCCTGGTGGGAGACAAAGTTATGCTGTAACGCGATAAGGCGGTGGTCAGAGTTGCGAAGAGAAGAATCTTGAGTAAAGAAAAGTTTTTGAGGCAACGCCCATCAAACTGCCAGAAAATGACCTTCTGCAGAGCATATATTTGTTTCATCTTATATCCTAATAAAGTCATATACTTTATTCTCAAATGCATTTGTGTGATTTAATACATTTATTGACATTCCTTGATTTATAGCATCCACTACTTTTCATTATCATGGTATCACCTTACAACAAAAGAAACAGATATCATAGAGACAACAATAAACAATCTCAACTAAGAGCCCAATTTCATCTAAGAACTTGCCCAATAGATTTTCAAGAATACCGCGATATGGTTCAGAATGGCATTTTAATTGTCAATGTTGACTAACAGTTTTCATGCCCCCCTCTTGCCTACCAAGTTTTTCGTCTGGATCCCATAGCTACATGGACATGACATACAAGGTTTGGAATACCTTTGGCTTTTATCATACCTCAAAAAACGCAAGCAATCCTGTAAGGTCAATGGGTATAGATCTAACTTAGATCAAATCAAAGATGGCGTCCCACAATGATCGTGGTTAGGTCCGTTGCTTCTTCTGATGTACATAAATAACCTACTCTATCACTCAAGTCTTCAAAGGTAAGTATGTATGCCGATGATACTATTAGTTTTTTCTCCTCTGACTCTATCTACATTACAAAAAATGCTGTAAATGAGGACTTAATGTTGCTAAAGACATGGCTTGATGAGAATAAGCTGTTTTGGAATGTTACCAAAACGCAAAGCTTACTGATATGAAGCCGTTATAAAATGAAAGCTCTGGAAAGACCTGATAGCACTAAGCTTTCCCTATCTATTGGATGAACTAATTTCATTAGCTGTAGATACAAAATATCTGGCATTGCAAGTTGATCAATATTTAAGCTGGGATCAGCATGTACTGCTCATAACCAAAAGCTCTTCTAAGGTATAGGCATGCTTCAATACGTAAAATAATATTTCCCTTTGAAAGTTATTCAAAAGATGTACAAAAGTCTTCTTGAGACTCATTTCAGATACTGCTGTCCATTCTGGGGTTGTGTAGGTGCTACTACCCTAAAGAAGTTGCAAAAACTGCAAAAGAGCAGCAAAAGTAGCAACAAAGCTTTTTTGATGCTCCTTCTGAGCCACTTATACAAGAGCTCGGTTGGCTTACTGTTGAACAACTAATAGAATTAGAAACAGTAGAAGTTGTAAACAAAGCTTCCATAATGAGGCACCGCCCCATATGAAAACTGTTTATTGAGCTATCAGACCCCCAAAGCAAGGAGCTACGTAATACCTCTACTGACCTGTACATTCCTTGTTTATGGGCTAAAAGAGCTTCGGATATAGATGGGTACGTTTATGGAACAAGCTAATAGACAATGCTAAAGAAACCAGAACGTTGTTTGCTGTCAAAAGAATTCTTGGCAAAAGAATCAAAACAATAAATTTAATTTCAGGTCATGCTCACAATAATTTAGACTAAATAGGCAAGAACTTTTATAGTTTTTTCTATTATCTTATTTTCATATATTTTCTGCACTTTTTGTAATGTTTAACCTTAAGTTGTGCATATATTTTTATTGTACTTAGAGGTATATTGTAATCAATTTTTAGATTTTAACAGGGCTGTTTGTAAATTAGGTTTCTGTTACTTTACCCTGTATGAAAACTTATAATGAAATGAATTCTCTGCCATCAACTGACATAGTCAACGCTGCTCTGGAGTATAAGAATTTCAGTTAAACTGCACGTTACAGGTAATGCTCGTTAAATATTCTAATTAAAGCTCATCTCTTATATAACCACACCTTGTGTATACAGTGTTATCGATCAGTAAAGGATACTCATCTACCAAACTATCCTTACATTTCCTTTGTAAGTACGTCGTCAGGTGCTCCTTCGCTTCACGACTGAGAGCTCTGTCTTCGTATCCGATTTCTTTGTTAGTGCCATGGAAGAGTTGAAAGATTAGGCCTCTGTGCTTGTAGACTTCCTTCTTCGACAATTTGAAATGAACCTTGTAAAATGCATATGCTAAATCAATCTCTTTGCCGCTTCCTCGCCTCACTGTCTTTACTCTGCCGCATAAAAACCTCCCAGGATAGGGCATTCGGAAGTAGAAATCATTAATGGCCTTCATATTTCTTTGTACATATTTTCCAAAAAGGATCTCCTGTTTAGCTTCTTCTGACATTGATAACTGGGATTGAAGGTGATTGACAACTTGATCAAAGTCTTTGATGTCCAGCGCTTCCACCCTATTTGTAATCAGTCTCTCGATATACTCATCAAATGTAAAATCATCTGGGACCTTTCCCTCCACAGCCATATGCTCTGTAGAAGGCCCATTCTTGAGAAATGTCTCAAGTAATTTATTGACAACGTTAGCAACTTCTTTGATGTAGGTAGTAGCTACAGGAAGCTGACCAAGTAGCAGAACGTATATGATTGTCCTGTACACATTCATTTTGTTGGCAAATGAAGATTGATTCAATGTAAAACTGCTTGACATTTTGTACGGAGAGGTCTATGGTATCAATTGAGTTTTCTAAGAAGTGAAAGTTCTACTTAGGGAATGCCCATTGTAGCATGTAATAGCTGGTGGATTTACAATGTAGCTTGGTATATTCCAATGTAACTCCTCTTATCTAGCAATACAAAAATATGCTCTTGCTGTTCCTAAATATCAATTGTCTGCTGGAATGTGGCACTCTCACCCTCTATTTTACATTTTCTTCCCTCATCTCGTATTCCTCCATTGTCTAATTCTATTGTCTCCACAGCTCTTGAATTGCAAGCATGCGAAGGTACGTTAGCAGCTGCTCGTTTTCATTCTAGTCATCACTTTTTATATGAAGACTGCAAACATAATCTCAATTTAATTTCCATTCTCTCTCTTAAGTGTTAAGATTTTGCTGTACAGAAGCTGCTATAGGCTACCCAGTTCTACCAATTTCATTTGCAAACTCTCTATAGGTTTTTTCAGATTTCCTTTTTTAAAAGATCGCTTTTATAAGGACACGAGCCTGAAATTGGAAATTAAGAACAGAGTAAGAACAAGGCTGAGCCTGAAGCACTGTCAGAAAATGTATTTTTGAACAACTCTACATATGCTTTCCACTAACATATGGACATGAAATGTCCTTTCATTGCTAGCCTTAAGAGAATTGACAACTTCGTCACTTCTCTTTGATTTTCACTATATTGTGCTAACATTCTCAATTTATATGCAGGAAAGGCCATCTCGGAAGTAACATTTTGCTGGTGGACTCGCCATCAATCACAACATCAATATTGTCTTGTATAGCGTCTCTTTCTTTGTACTTCTGAATCCCCTAAGCCTCACAAAGTTAAGAACAAATCAAAAACAGTTCAGCCTCAAAGTTTCGGAAAAAATTAAGAACAGCCAGTCTGAACCTTGATTTTATTGGTCCTTATAAAAAAAGGAGTGTAATATGGTTACCCTTTTAGCATTTACTGACAAGTGAAATCTATTTGCCGTACCTAGAGCAACTTCATCAATAGATTAATCCTTACATTTTTAAGCACAGTGGTTTTTGCTCTTACTTTGAGATTGTCAAGAACGAATCCCGTATCTCGGCTGAAAATCAGACCAAACATTTCGTCAATGTTTGTAAAATAAGTTAGGATTTCCGTGAACGAATTTCATGGTGATTCCTTTGCACTGTTTTTTCTAACTCCTTTTTTAAGTGTTTGGGTCATTCCCTCTGTAATGGAAAAGTGCTTTTTGCTTGTGGTCGGATTTAAACTATTTATCGCTGAGCAATAATATTGAATTTTGCTAAATGCCGTGAATGCAAAATCCAAATCCGAGCACAATTTTGTTGTTGTTTATGCAGAAATGCCTTGATTTCGCAGTTGCATGTTTAATCATCTATGTTTTAATACTACCTTTGTTAGGTAAGTGCTATGGTTATGCCCATCCAGTCTACCAGACACTTTCACTTTCTGTCCAGTTCTTTCCCTCGATGGTGCATGGGTGCAGAGTACAAAATAGCTGAAACATGATAGTTAAAATGACAATTGTGGCTTAGTTTTAGCTATAACGAAAGATGTCCTATGGTTCTGCTTAATCTGAGCTTACTAAATATGAAACTGTGTAGATTGATGAAATTATACACACTTTTGTGAGAATAAAGCGTATAAGAATACAAAGAATCAGACTCATTGCAGTTTCAAAATGCAATATACACGTTTTTTTATAAGAAAGGTTTTTGGCCCAGTACTGAAAATGCTCATTCCATTATTGCGCATGCGCAAAACCTATGAACTCGAGAATTTTTGTTAAGAAAGTAAGAAAGTCTTAAGGAAAACTTTTGTTAAGACTTCCTTAACAAAAATTCTTGAGTTCATAGGTTTTGCGCATGCACATTAGCGAAAAGCGAAAAAGCTCCATGTACACTTGAGATGATGATAAATATTAGTAAATAACAGAAGTTAAACTGTTAGAGAGTAGCCAATATCACATACGTGACAGTTTGTACACAGATAAACCGAAAGTTCAATACATAGACACTAAAAAACTTTCTAGTATCAAAAATCCAGTACTGAACTTTCTTGAATTAAGTTAAGTGGCTGAGTACTACGTTCTTATAAACCACTTTCTTATAAAAAAATTGTACCCAGGATACTTCGGCATCGGAAATTTATATTTTCTCACACTACCAAAATTTTTCATAACAAACGATATTGCTTTTTCCAGAGTTTTGAAGAGTTGACCCTGCTTTATCTGGATTTTCCGACAAATCTTGATTTCAGAAATGCTGGAATTTGTCAAAAATTTCAGAACATTATAGAAAGTGATATTTTAACATACTTTTCTCAATACATTCTTTTTTCCCTGCCCCCCCCCAATCGCGACGCCCTTGTCCGTGCTCAACAACACATGTATTCTGAAGGTCAGCTGCTGACTGACGCCCCACTTCGAGGTGTTACTAGAGGAACAATCAAAGCGAGACTTGTAACTTACGTAACCATGGTTGCAGTTAGCAACCGCGAAACCTACAAATTGAGAGGTGGTGGGAAAAGATTATTTTAGAACAAAACATTACACAGTTACGCAGATTAGATTGTGGTATTGGTTTGTCCAAACATGGCATTGGATTATGGTATAAATCGCTATCAGCTTGCTGGCATTAAGGAATGCCTTTATCACCCAAGTCTACCCACGCTGAGAAGGATGGATATGGACACCATAGCGCATAAGCTCCCTTACGAGCACTGCCGCACAACGACGCCTTGCACGAGGGGTAAGATAATTATCTATATCCCATTTGCTTATATAATGGAGAAACTACCGTAACCCTCGTAAACCCCGGAGGGTTTATGTACAAAAATTAATTTTTGGTGGGGGGTTATTCGAGGGAGGGGGTTATTTCAAACTTTGGCATTTTTCTGAAAGGTTTAAATGGAAAAACGACATAAAGTTTAAAAATAAAAAAGTGCAAAAAAGCTATTTCGCAAACGAAATTTAGTATTCAATAACGATTTCTTCATAATCAACACAAATGTCACGTTTCTTTTTGCTTTGTAGTCTCCATTCAAAGGAAGTAATAGCTATTGTCCTGTGGAGCTGTCTTGAAATAAGATATTATTCTGCAATTATGCTTACCTCAAATAAGGCTCCATGGGGGTTTCTTCAAAGGGGACTTGTTTGCAAAAATGATTTCTTAGGTGGGGTTTTATTTGAGGGGGGGGCTTATTTTGAATGTTTACAGTATAGAGAATAAGGCTTGGACATAGGAACCAGGGGAGAACAGGGGGGACAGGCGCCTACTTTTCACAAGTATTTTTATCTTACGTGTCTTACACAGTTACCCATCTTTGCTTGTGAGGCTACCCCTCAATGCACCTGCCCCCTCTTTTTGAATGCCTTCTATGTCCCTGGAATAAGGTGAATTTGATGTAAATACCAATATGGATTCAAGTTTGCTTGAACCAGAGAGGCATGACCCATGCTTCTCTTACATTTAGGGGGCTTAGAGCTTTCTGTCAGAAAGAAAAAATAGAGATTTTTGAAATAGGACACTTGCTACTCTTCTTTCAAAAAACATCTTTTAGTGAATTGGGCTTTTTAAGTTGGTAGGAGATTAAAGCCCCTCCCCCCAACCCTCAGCCTGTTTCTACACCTATGCAAAGAACTGATGGTAACATGAGCTAATACAATTGTACTAATAATTTGCAATGTAAGAAATCATGCCATTTTTCAAGAAAATTTTGGTAGTGTTTAGCATTGACAAGCTATCATGTGCTTTGGACATACCTATGTAGGGTTAATATTAATTCCCTTACTACATGTACCTAGTGCTTATAAAGTTCTCTCTTGTACCAACAAGTCCCAAAAGTTTACTCATTTGAGTGCATTTTTGCAGTTGCTAAGCATTGTTTTCCACTTAAATACCTTTTCCAACATCTGTGAGGCATTGCAATCAGATTAGGTTCAGTCTGTATTGGTATCTCTCCAATGAGGAAGAAATTTGAGTCTTTCCTTATTTTACTACAACAATTGCCATTGTCCTGGAAGTAATTGGATGAAGATCATATGCATTCAAGGCTTGTTGAATCTTTTATATTTCCAGTTGATTAATTTTGATGGTGGTCTTGTATTTATGCCAAGTTATGGTGTTATGGGACATTTTGATGCAAGCATCCATTTTCAGCAAGATAACTGGTTTTTCAAGGACACAATGCAATTTCCATTTTGAAATTAGCATTCTTTCAAGCATCTGTTTCTGTGTTGTTTATGATATCAGATGCAGTAGCTTACAAGCTTAAGGTTTCTTTTTCAATATTTTAGGCAGATGAATTTTACTGCCATAGAATATTATTGGAATGGCTAAATGAGAAGCACTTTTCTCTTATCTTTGATAATTTGGACTGCATAAAGCTTTGAGATGAGAATACCTTTTTATATAGCCTTCTGATTTTTTGAGAAATTTCCCACTGATTGCAAAACCCTTCAAAAACTCAATGGAGATGGCTTTCAACTTTTGTTTAAGTAAAGCTTCCTTCTAGTATCTAGTTCCCAAACATGGAAGTAGGAAACTGGGGTGCTGGGGGCATTTATCCCCCTTCCCTTCCACTTTTCACAAATATGAGCCCTTTTCAGCTTACAGAATTGAGCTTTTATGATTGTGAATATTCCTCTGAATGCATGTGCCCCTCCCCATTTTTGTATGCTTTCCATGTCCCTGCACCCAAGACATTTTCAATTCAAATCAAAGCTATTTTAGACTTATGGTGGAAGCGTGCTATTGTTGCAAATGAGGTGTCACAAGTTTTTGACTATATCAAATCTTTCTTTCCATACAGATGTGCTGCCACAATCAATACATAAAGGTCACTGATTTTTGGCAGATATCCACCACACTTACCATTACTCAATTCAGTTCTTAAACATATTTCTCATTTCCTGACCTGATTTGATGAATATTTTCAGCATGGGTTTCTTTGAAGGCTAGACCAATAAAAAATTTTTTGCATGAAAGTTCCAATCCTTGGGTATTTGAGGTTGGGATATTTTGAACCAATGGCATTTTATTTGAAGGTTGTTAGAGTACTGTGTTTGCTGGCAAAAGCCAAACATGGAGAAATTGGATAATCATATCTGTTGTGTTTTTGGCTTTACTTCATGTAATGTTTCCTTCATAGAGAATTTCATCAATAATTCAGTGGCAACAGGATTGAGAACATACAGGCCTTTCAAACAGGTACACTGAGTATTTAGTTTTTTAGAATTGCCTTTGTAATACATTCAGGGGGTCAGCCTTCAGTTGGAAATATTGTATTGCATTCGGAAGCCTATTTTTCGCTTTAAGGATATATACAATTGTAAAAATAAAAAAAGAAAGAAAAATGAATTCAATGACGTAAGCGAGTGGCTGCTCTTCCTCAAGTCTCGATGACTCTTGATATTTTCCTTCTCTAGTAAGGTCTTCTGTCCATTGAACTGTCCGTCTTTAGCCCGCCGTGCGCGGTGAAAATTGCACTGAGCAAGATGTCATTCGTGGCACTTTGCTCAGCAATATTCTCATCGCGTGTGGCAGGCTTGCAAATTGTAAAAAGAATTTTTGTTATCTGAACGTTGTTTAGCAGCTTTTGAATTGTACAATCATTAATCAAAGTTTCGCAAAAGAATATTTGCAGGCGTAATTATTATAGTCAAATATTGTTGGGGCCATTAGCTCGTTATGTAACTCCAATTTTGCCGTTTCTGAGACCCTCCCCCTCTGGTAACGCTCCACTACATTACCCACAACATAAACGAAGCAATGCCGTAACACATCAAAGCACCCTTCCTACTCTTTAGAGGCGTTAAGTAACGTGTAGATCAAGGGCGGACTGGCATGTCAGGTCATTCGAGCGAATGCCCGAAGGGCCGTTTACATGAGAAAACGTCAATTTCTGATTGTGGAGAACTTTACAATGTATATATGAAGGAACTGGCATTAAAATTGTGGATTTATCACAAATTTGCAGCTTTTTCTAACATCTCTGCCCACCAATTTAGGCTTTTTAGAATTCATAGAATTCATTGATCGGCCACATTCCGCTGCTTTGAAACCTAGTGGCCTACCTGAATGGAGCTACGAAACGCATTAGAGAAATTGGTTGAGTCGGGTGCAGTCTTCATAATTTCATAATTTCATAAAACATTATTTACAGTTGGATTTACGTAGTAATAAATACTAATTTATTCCAACTAAAACTAAAATACTTAACAAAGTAATTATGTGCATAGTCTGCAGGTGCACTTATCACCAGTCCACGATTTCATTTGATTTTTGAATGTTGCAAGAGTTGGAATTTGTTTGATTTTATCACTGAGTGTGTTCCAGAGGAGACTTCCCCTGAAAGAAAGTGACTCTGAGCCATAACGTTTATTGATCCTTGGAAGTTTACAGAGGTGTTTGGTTCTTAGGTCGTACGTTATTTCTTTCCTCTCGTGGAATTCCCATAGATATGACGGGTTCAATTTTTTCATTGACTTGTATATTTCAGTCATTAATTTTTGGAGATTTTTGACATGAACAGTTTGGCTGTTATCTCTGCTTAATAATAGTCGGGCAGAGAAATCGTAGTCCTGGTAGAGTACTCGCAGACAACGTTTTTGTGTTCTGTTCATTTCAACGTTTGCAGCATCACTACAAAAAAGCCACACCATCCGAAACGTCGCGAGGTGAAGAATCTTATTTTTTGCATGAACATGATCAATTTGATATGGATAGCAATTTAGTTAATGGAACGTCGATTATGTCAAACATCAGTATTGATTAAAAGCTTGGAGATTTCACCTATAAACCCATGAATGCTGAGAGTCCTGTACATCATGCTCCTAGTGAAAGGGAGAAAACAGAATTTTTTGTATTTTAAGATTATTTCAAGGTTACTAATGATTTCAGAGGTCTACAAGCAAAAGTATCGTAATTATCATTCAAAAATGAAAAATTGCTGTCTGATAACTATGATTTGAAATTGGAAAACACGCGAATTGAATTCAACAACATAAATGGCTCCTCAAGGGACACGCCTTGCGGAGAATGCATACCTCGTGGCATGGTAAGCGAGACTTGGATAAAACAACGGAAACTATCAAAAGAATCTGCATGTTTCACATGCAATTCCGTAATGTCTCGTAAGATGAATGAAGTCGAAGTAGCGCCTAGCTTCAAGTCTCAAATGGAAAACTATAAGAAAACAGCAAGAAAATGGTATGAAGAGCATTTGGTAACCAAGCAAGTGGAAAGCAACTCAGAATGCAGTAATCCAAATATTGCTTATGAAAGCATGATCCCTAACAGAAATAGCAACGAAACGGGTCGTCCTAGCAAACGAAGGGGGAGACAAGCTGGAACCTTACAACAACAACAACAACCAACCAACCAAAACAACAACAACAATAACAACAACAAGCACCACCACAGAAAAAGCAACTGCAAAAACAACTATCTAGAACTACTTCAAATAAATAATTGACAGTCTAAACCATGAGCTATTATTAGCAAAATTACATGCTTATGGCTTTGATAGAAGTGCCCTCAAGCTTGTTCACAGCTATCTTTCAAAAAGAAGACAAAGGGTCAAAACTAATCGTTCACATAGCACGTGGAGAGAAACTAATTAAGGTGTACCACAAGGCTCGGTGCTTGGACCTTTGTTGTTTAGCATTTATATTATCGATTTATTCTACCTGATGAACGGAACCAATGTATGTAAGTATGCGGATGACACTACCTTGTACTCTTGCAATCGTGAGGTTAAAAATGTTATAACAAAACGAGCAAAATGCAAATCATCTAGCAACATGGTTCCCAGAAATCATATGAAAGTAAATGAGTGTAAATGTCCCCTTGTTATTTTTGGGACTAGCAAGGAATGGGTTACTATGCGTGTTGAAGAAGTGCATACACAAGAACGTGACGATGAAAAGTTGTTAGATGTCACTCTTGATAAGAAATTAAGTTTTTAAAAAACAGGTCGTAACACTCTGTTAAAAAGCAAGTCAAAAGCTTCATGCTTTTACACGTATTTCAATCTATATCGAACCCGAAAAATTAAAATTGCAGATGAAAACATATTTGGATGTCTCACGATAGAAATTTGAACAGCATAAAAGGAAAACTATTCTAGTTTTGAGAACTTATTACGAAAGGGTAATTCAGTAGCCGCTCATCAGAGGAATCTGCAGTTGCTCAAGTTAGAGATTTACAAAACAAGACATGATCTAAATCCCAGCTATATGAAGCAAATCTTTGAAGAAAAGGTATTGCCCTACAACCCAAGGTGCTCCGATAAACTACAACTACCAAACGCAAAAACAATTGGCCTTGGAATTGACACAGTTGTAAAGGGAAAAGTATGAGAGACACTACCACCAGAACAGCAAAAGTCAGACTCTCTTAAAATTTCATAAGGTTTATAGAAACCCACAAATGTGATACCTGCAACTGCAGATTATGCAAAGCTTTTTATCTCAATTTAAGTTTGTTATCGTACGATTATATTGCACTTTAATTCTTTCTCATTTTAATTATATCATTGTAAATATAATTATTTATATGTATTTCTTGTAGACAGTTGGTGTTAATTAGCTTTTAGATATATATATATATATTTATATATATATATAGATATATATATATATATATTTATATATATATAGATATATATATATATATATATATATATATATATATATATATATATATATATATATATATATATATATATATATATATATATATATATATATATATATATATATATATATATATATATATATATATATATATATTTAGCCAGCTTCAAATGAAAGAATTGATAGTAATAATAATTAATGGACCGTTTTAGTCAAACTGTGCCTGGACTAAAAACTTTGGCTAGTTCACCCCTTGTGTAAATGATCCCCTGTAAATGTATAGAGACCAGATTTCTTCTTCGTGCACTTTTCTTTTGCTGTTAATAAAAAAAATTCTTCTAAAAAGTTGAAATGAGTATGGAGGTGTAGAGCTAACACATAAGACTTTCTTATGAAGCAGTGGTTTAAGGAAATAACCATCTTGTTCAAAATTTATTGTGTGATGGAATACATATTTTACATCCATCATTTGACGATGTAATGGAAAATAATTAGGTGCACTTTCGTTATATACGTTTTTTGCAAGAATATAGTTCATAAGAAAGTAAGTGTTAGAGATAGAATTCAAATTCCAGTATATAAGATTGATAACAAAAGTGCAACCCATTTTAGTCAGTTTATGTCAGTAAAAGTTAAGAAAAATTTAAGAAAACTTCAGGCTCAATTTCGGGAAAGGTTAAGAAAGTTGAGGCTCAGGCGAAATGATGGTTCCCTTCCTAAAAATAAACGTGTAAATAAAATGCCTTACACCTTGTCTCTCCACTTCCTTTCTAACATTGAATCCACCCTTTCAGGCAAGACTTGGTCGAAATTGGCATTACAGACACTACTACAGGTATGTTTTTTCATTATGAATTATGTAAGAATTCTACAGCTCCAGTCCGGAGCCTTTGGAAATGCTTCAATAAATAAATGCAATCTCTAGAAAGGCAGGCGGGAGCCGGAGGGGACTGGGGGGCTGCAGCCCACTCTTTTCTGCTATTTTAAAGTGTTATATAATATATAGACTATCCATTCTAAGATGTGATGTATTTTGATATTAAAAAAGGGGGTGTTTTTCAATTTATGGGTGCACTTATAAAAGTCTTAAGGGGCTCCGCCTTTTACTCCCACTTCCGCGCCCAGTAGAAGCTTCCCATTCGTCCCCAGGCCCTATATTCAAAATATGCCCTGGCATCCCTGCTAGGTATGTCTCGCTTTCGTGCAATTCAGAATATAAATTGCTTAGCTTACTGAAGATGCGAATAGAGCTAAAGATGTGATTTCAGGGTGTTCGTGAATCAAACTAGCAGGTACAGCATAAGTAAAATATTTACTTTCTCTACTAGCAGATAGCTTCGAAACCCATATGAATTAATAAAGTAGTTAGGTAATTTTATTTGGCTTTCGAAAGATGCCGTGAAAGCATACATTTTTCTAGTAAGAGCATGCTTTATATGAAAGCAGTAGTCGACTGCTGAAAAAGTGACGAATGTTCAACACTGAGTTTTTGAGACTTAAGAAAGTTTTTAAGGGTATATGTACTTATAACTCTACTTGTCTATGTACACAATGCCATGTATGTTATATTGTGTTATTTCTTAGGATTTAGCATTGTTTTAGGCAGTGATGTACCGAGACACCTTCTGTTGGGGGGGGGGCGTTCTGACCAATTGACCAATTATTGTTACTTAATTGTTACTAATGAAAAAGGCCACAGAAAATGCTGTGGCCAACCCTCTTGCTGCCTGGCCAACTTTGGACCAACTTTCTTGTATATTTGAAAATATTGGGGGATGCAATGTCCCCCCACGCCCCCCATCGGTACATCCCTGATTTCAGGTGCACATGGAACTTTTTTACTTCCTACTAATGTTTATGTATAAGACATTGCAACTTACAATATTTGCTAGGAAAATCGTCAGAAAGTTTTGATACTAGAATCGTGATAAGAAAGTTTTGGTGCTGTAGCCGAAAAAATCTTTCTTGTGGAAACTTGTATGTCTGTACTAGTGGGTCGTAGAAAAGACTCAAAAATACAATTTTTTAAGTAAGAAAATGAGGCTCAAAATGGTGAAAATCTTAAGACAATCTGAAGAAAATCACGAGGCTCAAATTTCATCTTTGATGTCAGGTTGAGCTGTAACTTCAATCCTAACGTTGACTACACGTTTTTTATAAGAAAACCACCATTTTACATGAGCCTCAATTTTCTTAGCATTCCCGAAATTGAGCTAGAGATTGTCCAAGAAATTTCTTAACTTTTACTGTAATAAACTGTTTAAAATGGGTTACGCTATCTTTCGTTTTTTTTCATACTCGAATTTGAGTTCCCTCTTTAATACATCATTTTGAATATAATAATGATGTAGTATCGAGTTTTGGCTAGCAAAAGCACTTAATTTTAGAAATTGAGCCTTGTGACTTTCGTAAGATTTTCATAAGATTTTCTTAAGAATTTCTGAAGACTTTCATAAGATTTTCTTAAGATTTTGGCTCTTTGAGCCTCATTTTCTTGTTAACTTTTTTCCTATAAAGAAACATGCACACAGTCTATATTATGTTTTTAGTATCTCCTATAGCCGTAATTTGTTTTTGCACCAATCATCGCGTAGTAGTTATTGCACATGCGTCGGGTAGTTGATCCCATGGTTCATGCAACACTCTTTTGCTCATTTGACATATCATTTGCTAGTTCAAGCAGACTCTCACCTTTTTCCTCTCCTGTAAACAGGACCTTAATGTCATAACTGGTTTGCTCTTTTTCACCCGCTGCCTTAGCAAGCATGGCTGTGTATGGTCAGAAACTGGATTGGCGACCTTCCAGATGAACGACCAAAACAGCTTACTCCGCCTTCCTTCGGAAGGGATGTTAAACTAGGGGTCCCATGCCTGGATGCGGCATGCATAGTAGGCCTAAATTAGATGAAAAAGCTAGGTATAACAGCCTGCTCAACATAAAGTAAACAACAACAACAAATGTTACTGTTTTCTGAAAATTTGTTTTCCACATATTTTCAGTTTTAGAGGAGACGATGAGAAGGGAGATAAAGATTCAGAAACAAATACAATAGCTAGTGTTGGTAAGTATTACACAACATATAGATAAGATAGCCATGCTTGGGGCTGAGCAGCTTTTATTTAAAAGTATTTTAAGCACCAAAGGACTGGTTGAGAAGGCAAGAATTCATCATTGAGGTTCCAAATATTACATCTAAATATTACGTTTCATTCCAAGTATTTTACATCCAAATAGTAATAAAATTGGATTTTCTGGAGTGCCAACACTAGCTAGGATTATAGGATTATCATTTGTAGAAGCGAAGCTCATTCTTCATTCTATAATCGTATGGCTTTGAAATTTGTACAGTTTGTAGGACTATTTATGTAGAATCCACCTCTAGCTCGCATTTGTTACTGGCTGGTACATTTGTTACTGGATGGTACATTTGTTACTGGATGGTACATTTGTTACTGGCTGGTACATTGTTACTGGCTGGTACATTTGTTACTGGATCGTACATTTGTTACTGGATGGTACATTTGTTACTGGATGGTACATTTGTTACTGGATGGTACATTTGTTACTGGATGGTACATTTGTTAATGGATGGTACATTTGTTACTGGGTGGTACATTTGTTACTGGCTGGTGCATTTGTTACTTGCTGGTACATTTGTTACTTGCTGGTACATTTGTTACTGGATGGTACATTTGTTACTTGCTGGTACATTTGTTACTGGATGGTACATTTGTTACTTGCTGGTACATTTGTTACTGGCTAGTAAATCTGTTATTGGTTGGTACATTTGCTACACACTGGTGCTCCGATTGAAATGCGACTTGTTAGACCATTCAATAGGTGATTTGGATTTAACCAAATAGGCAAGGCACGTGGATTGTTGTTAAGTTACATGGCTTGTCGTTTTGTGCACTAGCATTGCAGTCTATAGATTTGTCTTTTTGTCTTCGTCTCTTATACATTCAAGCTTTCAAGTTATCCATTTGAACAGGAGAATATTATTGACAATAGAAGACAAGAAAAGAGATTTTTCTAGTTATGTTTCTTTCAAATTTCCCAAAGATAGCCATATATAACCCTGTAACGATACTTATCGGAATATTCAAGAGATATTCTTCCAAGAGATATAAAAATTTTCCCCAGACTCCCTTTTCTCTCTATGCTAGAATTTTTCAGATTATTTCCCAAATAAATTTCACCTTTACATGCGTGCATACATGGCCTCATAAATGAGTAGTTTACCTATTTCAAACATGCACAGTGAAACGCTCTTCCAAGTGAAGTTGGCCAAACAATAAAAAAACCATTAAGGCTTCGGCATATGACTAGGCAACACCAGTTCTATTTTAGCTTTCTTATAACGTAGTAACAGAATACTGAAAAAATGTCCCGCGTGGGATCAACATAGAACGCACCCTAGGATATTGTGCATATCCAAATAAAGTTGTAAACATGGAATTTAGAAATTGTGCTAGATTTAATAAATTTTCTTTTCTAGAAAAGCCAGTGTTAGAAGCCAGTGATAATAAAACGTATCCGCTAAGCAGCCTTGGTACCGATACGAATCGATGGAAGGTAGTTTGAATGAAAATATCATATTCACTTATATTATACAGTATAAAATATCAGACATATGAGATCTTGGAAAAAGAATTTTGCGGTAACTTGCCTGTAATACATGTTTTGCTAGAAGTTGATTGAATCTACGGTTATTATTCAATAAAACTACCTTTTTGCCTGAGCCTCGATTTTCATAACTTTTCCCGAAACTGAGTCTGAGGTTTTCTTAATATTTTCTTGCTTTCTTATCAAATAAATTGAATAAAATGGGTTACCATGTCTTGGTTATTCTTGCAAGCTCAAAGCTTTCTTGTATCTTTAATATTTCGAAACTTTTTCTGATATAGAAAAAAGTTGCAGAACTTCGGAAAACTGCTGCCGAATAGCTATGATACAGGCCGTACAACGTCTTTAGCGATTTTCTCTGACTGAAATCTAAAGCACCCCCTCTCCGAACTCTTAGCAGTTACTCTGATTTACTCTTAGTATACAATGGTGTCCCGCACATAAGAAGCAGCCTGTTCAATGTCAGGCCCAGTGCGTTTCTTATAAAGAACGATAAAGATAAAAGTAGTCCCGTATACTTTCGTACATAAGGGAGTAGTGCCTGTTAGAGAGGACAATTATCCTGAGCCATCGGCATGTGAGGTAGGGTGGCCGGTTCCTTTCCTCGCCGCCTTTATCTCCCCAGTGCTGCCACCAGGTACCCATTCGCTGCTGGGTGAACAGTGAGCGAGCGTTCAGTTAGGGCATCGAGTCGGACTGGAGCCGTTGACCTTCAGCACAGGAGGCATGCGCTCTAACCACTATGCCTCCACCTCGCCCATATAAAGAAGGATATAAACCTCAAATCAGAGTAAAGTTTCTTATTAGTAAAATCATGTTATACCATTGATCAGCTAGTGTTATATTTTTCAAAGGGTTAATATATACACAAAATTGTTAGTAGGATACAAGCATTCTTTCAGACCTTCACCAGTTGCTTACAAAAGATGGTACACGTTATTTTTCTTGTAAGAAATAGGTCTATAAGGAACATGAGATTGAAATTAGGCAAAAAATTAAGAAATATTTGGGAGACACAGGCAGGCTGAGTTTTAATTAATATCTTACAATAGCTGTTTTACAAGAAAATTTTTGATCAAACCAGAAGCAAAATAGAAACAACATCCACTAAACATCCTATTTATTGCGTCACAGTTGCGTAATCTGAGCTGTTGTTGTTGTTGGAAGTCATTCGAATTTAAGTAACAATTAAGAAACATTTAAGGCTGGAGTTGAGGAAATGTTAAGAATCATCAAGGCTGAAGGTAGACAGTTTGTTTCTTATAAAACATGTGTGTATTGTTTTGAGAATCAGGATCTGTGTTTATGTTTCTTGTATGAGGAAAATTAATGCATATTTAGGTGTAGAGCAGCCGTGGCCTAGCGGTAATGCACTCGACTAAGACCAACATGGTCCTGGGTTCGGTGACATCAGGAAGGGCATCCTGTCCTGAATGCTCGCGCCAGAACTAAAGTTCTCTCAGAGGCACTCTCCCAGCCCCAAGGAATTGGGGGAAACGGAGGTAAAATGGAGTATATGCTGTATATTTAGGTGTACAAAGTTGGTGTTGTTCGTCATAGGCGAAGAACACTCGATGGAAGCTTTGTTAGTACCCGTTTCTCAATACTTACTTTGGCGATAAAAAAAGGATCCAAATTAAGTGTTTGTTTTTTGTTGAAAAATATGTTGAATACTATGCTAATGTGTTGACCTTGCATGCCCTTTTCTTGCCTAGTTTACACTTCAGCAAGAACCATATATCGACCATTTTGGACAAAGGCCAATTCCTGCTACCATCTTGTAAGTACTCTATTAGTTGTCCAATCCATCGCTGTCTGATATGGTAGAAAGAGTGGAATACTGGAAAATAGAAGTTGTTATTTGTCCTCTTAAATTCCTTCACTTTGCCTCTGCGCTATTTTACAATCTACAAAACTACATTTAAATTCCGATTTGAGATTAACTTGTAGGCAGAGGGAACATTTGAGATGAATAGTTTATATGATTTGATGCAACATAAAGCAAACGAATTAAGCTTCGGAATTTCTTTTGTTGGATCAATTTTGTGGAAGTGAAAAGGAACATCTTCTTGTTTGAGTGCGGCAGTCAATTAACTGAAGAGCAATGCATACTCGTGTTTATCTTCCATTAACAATTTTCCGTTTATTGCCAAGTTCTTTGATACTATTCGAGCTTTCCATACTTGTTGGCATGCAAAAACTAACTGTCAATTCTGGCGGAAAGTTAGGGTATTTTCCGCAATAATTGATAGACACCCCATTTCAGTGCTAGATTTCATAAAAGATCTGTGTTTACACGTTTTTCTATAAGAAACCACTTTATTAGCAACCTAGTACTAGACAGCCTAAAATTTAAGAAACTAATAGAACTACAAGGAAAGAGCTAAGAAACTTTCGATAAATAACGCAAATGAAATCGTTATCTGGTTCAATGTAAAATTGTACCAAAACAATGTGAATATGACATTGCTTTGGCATTTAACTCGTACTGGCGCATTTTGTTTGTTATAGGACTAATAGTTTTTCTACGTTCACATTCTGTGAACGCTTTCGCAGCAATTTACTTCGCTGAATAGAGAAACTTTTAAGAAGCCTTTAGAACTAAAATGTGGCAAAAAATTAAGAAACTTAGTACTAGGCCTTGAGCAACGTTTCTTATAAAAAAAAGCGTGTTATAGAACATGTTACTTATGTGGTTCCGCTTTCTGTATTATAGGCTTATCCAAACATAGTGTCGCATTCTATACTTAGAAATACGCCTAATAGTTGTCTTTTTTTTCTTTGATAATACAGTAGCNGTTGGGGGGGGGGGGGCGTTCTGACCAATTGACCAATTATTGTTACTTAATTGTTACTAATGAAAAGGCCACAGAAAATGCTGTGGCCAACCCTCTTGCTGCCTGGTAAACTTTGGACCAACTTTCTTGCATATTTGAAAATATTGGGGGATGCAACGTCCCCCCACGCCCCACATCGGTACATCCCTGATTTCAGGTGCACATGGAACTTTTTCATTTCCTACTAATGTGTATTTGCAAGACATTGTAACTTTATTGTAACTAAACTGTTACTAATAAAAAAGGCCACAGAAAATACTTTGGCCAACCCACTTGCTGCCTGGCCAACTTTTGACCAAAGTTCTTGCATATTTGAAAGTATTGGGAGGCGCGACGTCCCCTCACGCCCCACATCGGTACATCCCTGATTTTAGGTGCACATGGAACTTTTTCACTTCCTACTAATGTTTATGTACAAGACATTGTAACTTACAATATTTGCTAGGAAAATCTTAAGAAAGTTTTGATACTAGAATCGTGATTAGACAGTTTCAGTGCTGGAGCCGCAAAAATCTTTCTTATGGAAACTTGTATGTCTGTACAAGTGGGTCATAGAAAAGACTCAAAAATACACGCTTTTTTATAAGAAAAAAGTTTATACGAAAATGAGGCTCAAATGGTTAAAATCTTAAGAAAATCTGAAGAAAATCACGAGGCTCAAATTTAGTCTGTGATGTCAGGTTGAGCTGTAACTTCAATCCTAACGTTGACTACACGTTTTTTATAAGAAAATCATCATTTCGCCTGAGCATCAATTTTCTTAACTTTCCCGAAATTGAGCCAGAGATAGTGCAAAACTTTTCTAAACTTTTACTGTAATAAACTGTTTAAAATGGGTTACGTTATCTTTCATTTTTTTGCATACGCGAATTTGAGTCCCTCTTTAATACATCATTTTGAATATAATAATGATGTAGTATAGAGTTTTGGCTAACAAAAACACTTAATTTTTGAAATTGAGCCTGGTGACTTTCGTAAGATTTTCATAAGATTTTCTTAAGATTTTGGCTCCTTGGGCCTCATTTTCTTGTTAACTTTTTTCCTATAAACAAACATGTACACAATCTATATCATGTTTTTAGTATCTCCTATAGCCGTAATTTGTTTTTGCACCAATCATCGCGTAGTAGTTATTGCGCATGCGCCGGGTAGTTGATCCCATGGTACATGCAACACTGTTTTGCTCATTTGACATATCATTTGGTAATTCAAGCAGACTCTCACCTATTTCCTCTCCTGTAAACAGGGCCTTAATGTCATAACTGGTTTGCTCTTTTTCATCCGCTGCCTTAGCAAACATGGCTGTGTACGGTCAGAAACTGGATTGGCGACCTTCCAGATGAACGACCAAAACAGCTTACTCCGCCGTCCTTCGGAAGGGATGTTAAACTAGGGGTCCCATGCCTGGATGCGGCATGCATAGTAGGCCTAAATTAGCTAGGTATAACACCCTGCTCAAAATAAAGTAAAAAACAACAACAACATCAACAACAACAAATGTTACTGTTTTCTGAAAATTTATTTTCCATATATTTTCAGTTTTAGAGGAGACGATGAGAAGGGAGATAAAGATTCAGAAACAAATACAATAGCTAGTGTTGGTAAGTATTAAACAACATATAGATAAGATAGCCATGCTTGGGGCTGAGCAGCTTTTATTCAAAAGTATTTTAAGCACCAAAGGACTGGTCGAGAAGGCAAAAATTCATTATTGAGGTTCCAAATATTACATCTAAATATTACATTTCATTCCAAGTATTTTACATCCAAGTAGTAATAAAACTGGATTTTCTGGATTGCCAAAACTAACTAAGATTATAGGATTATCATTTGTAGAAGCTCATTCTCCATTCTATAATCGTATGGCTTTGAAATTTGTACAGTTTATAGGGCTATTTTTGTAGAATCCACCTCTAGTTCTTATTTGTTACTGGCTGGTACATTTGTTACTGGCTGGTACATTTGTTACTGGATGGTACATTTGTTACTGGCTCGTACATTTGTTACTGGCTGGTACATTTGTTACTGGATGGTACATTTGTTACTGGATGGTAAATTTGTTACTGGATGGTACATTTGTTACTGGATGGTACATTTGTTACTGGCTGGTAAATCTGTTATTGGCTGGTGCATTTGTTACCCACTTGTGCTCTGGTTGAAATGCGACTTGTTAGACCATTCAATAGGGGATTTAGATTTAACCAAATAGGCAAGACATGTGGATTTTTGCTAAGTTACAAGGGTTGTCGCTTTGTGCACAAGCATTGCAGTCTATAGATTTGACTTTGTCTTTGTGCTTATACATTCAAACTTTCAAGTTATCCATTTGAACAGGAGAATATTATTGACAATAGAAGACAAGAAAAGAGATTTTTAAATGAGGTTTCTTTCAAATTTCCCAAAGATATCCATATATAACCCTTTAACGATACTTATCGGAATATTCAAGAGATATTCTCCCAATAAAAATTTTCCCCAGACCCCCGTTTCTCTCTATGCTAGAATTTTTCAGATTATTTCCCAAATTCATTTCACCTTTACACGCGTGTAGACATGGCATCATAAATGAGTAGTTTGCCTATTTCAAACATGCACAGTGAAACGCTCTTCCAAGTGAAGTTGGCCAAACAATAAAGAAACCATTAAGGCTTCGGCACATGACTAGGCCACACCAGTTCAACGTTAGCCTTATTATGACGTAGTAACAGAATACTGAAAAAACGTCCCGCGTGGGATCAACATAGAACGCACCCTAGGATATTGTGTATATCCAAATAAAGTTGTAAACATGGAATTTAGAAATTGTGCTAGATTTAATACCATAGGATGTAATGCTAGAAACATAAATGATTTTTATGACCGAATTTTCTTTTCTAGAAAAGCCAGTGTTAGAAGCCAGTGATAATAAAACGTATCCGCTAAGCAGCCTTGGTACCAATACGAATCGATGGAAGGTAGTTTGAATGAAAATATCATATTCACTTATATTATACAGTATAAAATATCAGACATATGAGATCTTGGAAAAGAATTTTGCGGTAACTTTCCTGTAATACATGTTTTGCTAGAAGTTGATTGAATGTACGTTTATTATTCAATAAAACTACCTTTTTGCCTGAGCCTCGATTTTCATAACTTTTCCCGAAATTGAGTCTGAGGTTTTCTTAATATTTTCTTGCTTTCTTCTCAAATAAACTGACTAAAACGGGTTACCATGTCTTTGTTATTTTTGCAAGCTCAAAGCTTTCTTGCATCTTTAATATTTCGAAACTTTTTCTGATATAGAAAAAAATTGCAGAAAACTGCTGCCGAATAGCTATGATACAGGCCGTACAGCGTCTTTAGCGATTTTCTCTGACTGAAATCTAAAGCACCCCTCCCCCCTCTCCAAACTCTTAGCAGTTACTCTGAGTTACAACAAATGCTATATGTATACAATGGTGTTCCGCACATAAGAAACAACCTTTTAAATGTCAGGCCCGGTGCGTTTCCTATAAAGAAAGATAAAAGTAAAAGTAGTCCCGTACACTTTCGTACATGGGGGAGTGCCTGTTAGAGAGGACACTTTTCCTGAGCCATCGGCATGTGAGGTAGGGTGGCCAGTTCCTTTCCTCGCTGCCTTTATCTCCCCAGTGCTGCCACCAGGTACTCATTCGCTGATGGGTGAACAGTGAGCGAGCATTCAGTTAGGGCATCGAGTAGGACTTGAACTGTAGACTTTCAGCACGGGAGGAATGCGCTCTAACCAATATGCCTCCACCTCGCCCATACATAGAAAGATATAAACCTCAAATCAGAGTAAAGTTTCTTATTAGTAAAATCATGTTATACCATTGATCAGCTAGTGTTATATTTTTCAAAGGGTTAATATATACACAAGATTGTTAGTAGGATACAAGAATTCTTTCAGACCTTCACCAGTTGCTTACAAAAGATGGTACACGTCTTTTTCTTGTAAGAAATATGTCTATAAGGGACATGAGGTTGAAATTAGGCAACAAAATTAAGAATCATTTGAGAAACACAGGTAGGCTGAGTTTTAATTAATATCATACAATAGCTGTTTTACAAGAAATTGTTGATCAAACGAGAAGCAAAATAGAAACAACATCCACTAAACATCCTATTTATTGCGTCACAGTTGCCTAATCTGAGCTGTTGTTGTTGTTGGAAGTCATTCGAATTTAAGTAACAATTAAGAAATATTTACGGCTGGAGTTGAGGAAATGTTAAGAATCATCAAGGCTGAAGGTAGACAGTTTGTTTATTATAAAACATGTGTGTATTGTTGTGAGAATCAGGATCTGTGTTTATGTTTCTTGTATGAGGAAAATTAATGCATATTTAGGTGTAGAGCAGCCGTGGCCTAGCGGTAATACACTCGACTTAGACCAACATGGTCCTGGGTTCGGTGACATCAGGAAGGGCATCCGGTCCTGAATGCTCTCGCCAGAACTAAAGTTCTCTCAGAGGTACTCTCCCAGCCCCAAGGAATTGGGGGAAACGGAAGTAAAATGGAGTATATGCTGTATATTTAGGTGTACAAAGTTGGTGTTGTTCGTCATAGGCGAAGAACACTCGATGGAAGCTTTGTTAGTACCCGTTTCTCAATACTCACTTTGGCGATAAACAAAGCATCCAAATTAAGTGTTTGTTTTTTGTTGGAGAATTTGTTGAATACTATGCTAATGTGTTGACCTTGCACGCCCTTTTCTTGCCTAGTTTACACTTCAGCAAGAACCATACATCGACCATTTTGGACAAAGGCCAATTCCTGCTACCATCTTGTAAGTACTCTATTAGTTGTCCAATCCATCGCTGTCTGATATAGTAGAAAGAGTGGAAAACTGGAAAATAGAAGTTGTTATTTGTCCTCTTAAATTCCTTCACTTTGCCTCTGCACTATTTTACAATCTACGAAACTACATTTAAATTCCGATTTGAGATTAACTTGTAGGCAGAGGGAACATTTGAGATGAATAGTTTATATGATTTGATGCAACATAAAGCAAACGAATTAAGCTTCGGAATTTCTTTTGTTGGATCAATTTTGTGGAAGTGAAAAGGAACGTCTTCTTGTTTGAGTGCGGCAGTCCATTAACTGAAGAGCAATGCATACTCGTGTTTATCTTCCATTAACAATTTTCCGTTTATTGCCAAGTTCTTTGATACTATTCGAGCTTTCCATACTTGTTGGCATGCAAAAACTAACTGTCAATTCTGGCGGAAAGTTAGGGTATTTTCCGCAATAATTGATAGACACCCCATTTCAACGTTAGATTTCATAAGAGATCTGTGTTTACACGTTTTTCTATAAGAAACCACTTTATTAGCAACCTAGTATTAGACAGCCTAAAATTTAAGAAACTAATAGAACTACAAGGAAAGAGCTAAGAAACTTTCGATAAATAACGCAAATGAAATCGTTACCTGGTTCAACTTAAAATTGTACCAAAACAATGTGAATATGACATTGCTTTGGCATTTAACTCGTACTGGCGCATTTTGTTTGTTATAGGACTAATAGTTTTTCTACGTTCACATTCTGTGAACGCTTTCGCAGCAATTTACTTCGCTGAATTGAGAAACTGTTAAGAAGCCTTTAGAACTAAAATGTGGCCAAAAATTAAGAAACTTAGTACTAGGCCTTGAGCAACGTTTCTTATAAAAAAAGCGTGTTATAGAACATGTTACTTATGTGGTTCCGCTTTCTGTAGTATAGGCTTATCCAAACATAGTGTCGCATTCTATACTTAGAAATACGCCTAATAGTTGTCTTTTTTTTCTTTGATAATACAGTAGCCGTTACAGAACCAATTCGTCCCTGCATGGGTAAGTTAAATGCGTCTCTATCGGATTTTGAACAAATCATGCTTATTTGGAGTAGAGATACAAAGGACTAGTAGAGTTACAAAGTACAAAGGTTACTCACGTGGTAAGCGGTCGAGCGACCCAGCCAGTTCCATTAGCTTAACTAAAGCTAAGCATGGCTGTGTACTGTCAGAAACTGGATGGGCCACCTTCCAGATGAACGACCAAAACAGTTCACTCCGCAGTCCTTTGGAAGGGACGTTAAACTAGGGGTCCCATGCCTGGATGCGGCATGAATAGTAGGCCTAAATTAGCTGAATAAGCTAGGTATAACAGTCTACTTAAAATAAAGGAAGCAACAAAAATCTAATCAGAGAGATTAGAGTATTTCACATTGTAGAATATCAACTTTAATATATACTCTATGATGTATGACCTATGACATGGAATATAATCTGTGCTATATGACCTATGAACTGTGACATGGAGCCTCCTTTTGATGCCTGAGCTACTACTTCGAGATCTGGCCGCCAATTTAAGCATAGTTATCTCTAAATGGTATATTGAAAGATAAATAGTGAATTTGCAAAACATATTAGTCATTTAAATTTGTATTTTAGAGGGCAGATGTCAACCAGAGCTTGGATACCTTAATGTCATGCACCATAGAGACCTTTAAACAGAACAATGGCTCGTTGTGTTTGTATAGGAAAGTAACCTCTAATTCATTTACCTTTGTTATTGGAAAGTAGATTTCTTATTGATAGCCGATTAAAACAAAATGTTCTATTGTTAAATGTAAAAATAACGCATTATTTATTGATAAATCTATGTACTTATATCTGTTTAACTGATCATGAGATGGATACGTAAAAAGATTGTTAGTATCGTTTACTGTAATTCTAAAGGTGTTTTGTATATATGCAAGATCAGATTATCAAAAACCAACTGTTTAAAGTCTGAAACAATTCCTTTTGGGAACTGCTGTCATGAGGTATTTTAGGAGAATCTTTCCCATGAATGAGAAACGTGACGTAGCTTATATCTAAAGAAATAAAGTTCCTCGATTTCAAGCGACTTTGTCGTTGTATAGATGATGTTTGTGATCATATCAGCTTTGTAAGTAGCAAGCCCTTTTCAACTCTTTTGCTAATTTCTATTGATTTGCTTCTTTTCTTTTATCTTTTCCTTTGTTTTCTGTTCCCAAAAAATTCATTGCTACAGTTTTATAGTCTGCAAAGCATTTTCACTTACGATTACTTACAACTCAACTAAATGTACAAAGGGAAACCATTCGTAATGCTGGGACTCTTCTCACACCAAATACGACTGCTCCAAGATTGAGGCATTGTGCTTAAAAGTAGTTGTTGCTATTCGTAACAAGAAGATTCCTACTATCGACAAGAGTGACGTAAACACAAGATAAGGCATGCTGTATACACAGTTTTTAAATATAAAAATCAGTTCGAATTTTTAGATACTAAACGTTTCTTAATTTGACATTAAAATTATCAAATTTTACTACTAAGAGTTGCTTAATTATTATCTTATTTTCGAAACCGAAACTTGCTTTTTTGNGATAGAAAGTCGGATACTTCTGGGTGGATATAAACGCTCATAGTCGCGAAAAAATGTCCAGCAGATCAAAATCACAAGTTACAATGTTTTCCAAAAAGAAAATCATGTAAATTAATTAGTGGAAGCAATTCAATGTGCTCTGTTTTGGACAAATTGATATTGTACAGTTTCATAATTTTTCTTGCAAAAAGTACTAGAGTTTCTTAATTTTTTGATCAGCCTTGTACTCGTTTCTTACAAAGCAGTTTCTTATAAAACAAACAGTGTCTTTCATGACTTTTTTGGAAAAGGTGGAATAGTAAGATGCATTGCTGAATCTGAGATAACAAAGAAGGTGACTTTAAAAAGTTTTGCATAGTATTTGGGCTGACATGATTTTTAACAGCCATGGCTGACCATTATTTAGAGGGAAGCCTATGGCTGTTGGTCATACCTAACCTTTAACACGTGCTCTCTTTTCAACGCGGTTAGTCCTCCAGCTCGCTTCCTGCGCGTTGCATCCAGTCCATTATTTCGTGCTATCAATCAGGCCCGCAGCAATGGGGTGGCAAATGCCACCCATGGCAACAGGATCCCACCTTTTTGCCACACCTGCGGATTTTCTTGCAATTTTTTGTTATTGCTTCATATTTGTAGCTTAGAATAGATCTCTTGACGTTTTGGTTGAGCTCAGATTAGGCCTTTGTGACACACTAGAAAGTTCAATCTTTTCCTGCTCACACATTATCCATTTCATTGTGATAACATAAAGTGTGAAATAAGCTCTCAGATTTTGTACCACGTGATTCCTTCCAGACAGTTTTGCCATCCTTGAAATACAGACCTGGCTACGGGCTTCACATTTATTCAAGTCTTCCCTGGCTTACCTAGGTATTTGCTTCCACCACAATCCCCCTCAATTCATACTATCCCATTTGTTTTCCTTGCACCTGATATCCACAATCATTCACAAAAATTGTGAGACTGCTCCTCTCTACCTTTTCAACGCCATCCCAATATTTTGTTTGATTCATGTTAACGAGAGAAATTCAATAAAAATCTTCCAATACTATTCGTCAACAATTGCATAGTTAAATTTAAGGCAGTTGTGAAAAAGATTTTAAAACTACCCCTCCCTCCCCATTTCCCTCCACCCCTCCAAGCAATGTTGTTGATGAAAATTTGATAGAGATAGTTAAAAATGACGCTGGCAACATCGAATGCAGTTACATCATCTCCACAACATTGTTTGCGGGGGAAGGGGGTGAAATAAAGAAAATTTTGCATTATCTCCAAAAAATCTGCTATGATCTAACCATAAGTCTTGATATATTTTGTGAAGGATTGCAATTGCCACTTCGTCATGCTGGCAGTAGAGTGGTCTAAAGAACTCCAAGCATTGAATTCTTTCTAGACCTTCTTCTATACCTGATTACATGTTTTTCTAAAGAACATTTTGTTCGGCCCCACAGGGTTCATATTGAACCTAGAAAAACTGGAAAACCTGGAAAATAGGCCATTTTTATGAAAAGAAAGGGAAATCCTGGCATAGACAGGGGATTTTGTATAATGGTTATTGTCAGTAAATATAAATGTTATCACTTTGCACAGTACTGTAGCAAATATATGTACATTGCCTATCGATTAGGCTTCATTTTGCTAAACTATTTTTATGAATATGTGAAATTGGGGACAGGGAAAAAGTGAGTGTTTTTGACTATCGGTCAGGGAATATTCAAGGAATTTTGATTGACATATTGGGTATGAACCTTGGCCCCAGTACTGAAATTGAATTCTTTCACGATTTAACCATCAACACATTCTTGACGACTTTAATAGCAAAAATTCTTGAGTTCCAGTGTTTTGCGCATGCACATCATTAGAAAGTGAAAAAGCACATGTACACTTGAGATGATGATTAATCTTAGTATATAACAGACAGTAAACTGTTCGAGGGCAAACATACATAAATTTTTTTACGAAGTTCCAGTGTTTTGCGCGTGCACATTAATGGAAAGTGATAAAGCACATGTACACTGGAAATGATGATAAATCTTAGTAAATAACAGACGGTAAACTGCTCGAGGGTAAACATACATGAAATTTCTTACTAAGGTAATTCAAATTTTCAATGCATACATACTTATAAACTTTCTAGGACAGCTATCCTGCCAATATGTTGCCCGGCAACTTAAGACTTATTTAGTAACTTTTAACTTGTTCATTGCATCGAGCAACTTTTATGTTGTTGTGTCTCAATAGTCATAGTCGTGATCCTGCTATAGGTGAAAAAATTAGAGATTGTAGGATAAAACTTGTGTTAAGATTATCGTTGTTCAGCCTATTAATTACACTTATTGTTTATATAAATAATATAAGAAACATTAGGCTGAAATTAGGTAAAAATTAATAAGTACTTTAGAACGACAGGAAGGCTGAGCTTCAAATTCTAACTTGAAAAGTGTTTTACAAGAAAGTCTTGATCAAACAAAAAACAAAATCCGAATCAACACCCATTGTACATGCTTCTTAAAGCCTGGACACTCTTTTTCGTGTAACACAAATGCCTATTCTTGGATGTCTTGGTTGTTGGAAGTTTCAAGAACTTAGGCACATCTGAAGAAGGGTTTGGCAAAAATGTTTAATAAAGACTGAAGACAGAATGCTTATATCTTATGAAAAAACGTGAATTTGGTCCAAAATGTAGCGAGTGGTTGACCATCTAGTGGATAAAGGGCGTGGTCGAAATTTGAGTGGTTGCAATATAGGCGTGGTCAGACGTACGGATCTTCTAGCACAAAACATCTTATAAGCAGTTGCCTTGAAAAGTAATGAAAGGAAGCAGACTCTGAACTTTCGTTAACTTTCTGAGCAGTCAAGCACTATCTTCCTATAAAGCATTTTAGAAAGAGAAAAGTTTCAATCTCAAGGGCGCTATTTCTTGCCTCTGCTGCCCCCAGGGAAGGGGGTGGGAGTGGCTGCTCCTAGCCTAGGCACCCCTACTCCCAACGCCCCCCTAAGCCAATGAAGATATTATCATTATTGAAAATGTCATACCCTTTACATTTTGAGCTTATCAGCCTTATCCATTAATACTGCAGCTGCCATAGTTCTGTAGATTTAAGGTGGCATTCAAAATTTCAGGAACTAACAAGTAAACTCCCGGCAAATGAAGATGTCTCATAATTGAGATATATTTGATATAGAGAAGCAAATTTGTAAGTCCTAAAAGTTTATGTGCATTAATAGAATGGAAATTTTTCTCTATTCCCATCTATAATATATACTCTTTTTTTAAAAGAATACCTAAGTTTTCGCTTAGCTTCGATGCTATTAAATTTTTTGGCTTTGAGCCTTAGATTATTCTAAAATTACTCTAAAGTACCAGGGTCATTTTTAACTAGGACAACTGCCCCCTTAGTAATTGGGGTTTCGCCCCTAGAAATTATCACTTTTTTCCAAGAGCTTTACAATAGGATTGAGGAAATCGCTTTTGAATAAGTTAGTCAAGGCTCAAGTTGTGATTGTAAGTGGTAAATATGAAATATGGGAATGTCTTCGAAGCCATCTTGAAGGATGCATTTTATAAAAAGCAGTTGCAACAGAATTGTAGGCCCTTACCGCTAATGGCATGCATGATATTGGGAGATGCATGTAAACCAAGTAAAAAGCACTGAATCAAAAATTTTCCTGGGGGCGTTGCCCCCAGACCCCTTTTCTTTCACATGTTACAGCAACCAGAGACATTAAACTACTTGCTACTATAGCTGATAAATGGTCTTCGCTAAGACTCTGATTCAAACGTATTTGCTTTTATGAAACATTTGAATTTCCAATTAGAAAATGAGATCCTTTTAGAAACATCTTTGAAAGGATTTTCACCAAGAAGTGCTCCCAGTCCTCAAAACTTTTCATGTTCCCTCTCTAGGGATTTGCCCCCCTCCCTAGTAAATGTTTCTTAAAACGGCTATGTTAAGCACTAAAGCCGTCAATTGGTCTAGAAGTTAAAGGAATATATTCAAATCTTTGTTGATATTTTACTTCATAATAAAGCGTAATCGATAGTTCGAACGGTAATCTACAAACAGCACACGCTTTTTTATAAGAACATACCTAAATTTTTACTGAGCTTCAATATTCTTAAATATTTCTAGTTTTCAGCCTAAGATATAGCTATGCATAAAAATGAAAGGAATATATTCAAATCTCAGTTGATATCTTACACTCATATTTTATAAGAACAATTTTTATAGTAACACTAGCCTGAAATTTGGTGGAAGATTAAGAGCAAACTGAGAACAAGCCTGAGCTGGAAGCCTGGTCTTAATTTGTATCTCTGGAAAATTTTCCACTAATAAGTGGACATGCCCCTCCAACTTTTTCAAAATCGTTGGATTTTTGGAAATTTTAACGCTTCGTCGGAAAATTTTCGGACTTTTGCTGTTTGTAAAGATAAAGGTTTTAAATTTTATCGGAAAATCTTTGAACTTGGCCCCCATACTCTACAAGTGCTACAACACCTCTGCATGAAAGGCCGCGCTTTCCTTGTTAATCTGAGGAGAATTGACTGCCTTGGCACTTTTTTCATTGATTTTCACAAATTAGTTGCTCCTATCGAAACTAGATACTGTGTTAACATTGTCCATTTATATTTTTTTATAAAATTTTCCAATAATAAGCATTAATATGCAAAAGAGATCATGTCGGTTGTAACATTTGGCTCTCGATCAATCAAAGCACCCAATCATGTCTTTCTATGTATTTCTAAATGGCCTAGAAACTACTAATTCAAGAACAATTTAAGAGCAGTTCAGCCTCAAAATTTGGGAAAAATTAAGAAGAGCCAGGCTGAACCTCAATTTTAGTTGTTTGTATAAACAAGATTGAACTTCATCATACAGCAAATTAAAAG
>OLMO02000006.1:6594107-6620836 GCA_900291935.2 Cassiopea xamachana | reverse complement strand
ACAGTTTCATTTCGTCCCTACATAATTTCCTTTCATCCCTACATAATTTCCTTTCATTTCTTTCAATTAAATTTCATGCCATTGCAGTTTTATTGTATTTTAATGTACTTGTTCACTCTCATCCTTAAATGTAGCAATGCATTAACCTAATATGTTTTCATTGGGGCATTTTTGTTTCTATCTCATTTCAACAAACAGCCATGGCCCGGCAGCGAAGAGGAAGAAAGTGCGACGAAAATCATCTGAGTCAGACACTTTGGTTCCATCACCATCACCGAAGACACCAGTTACCCCAGCCACGCCCAACTCGACGTCAAATCCAACTATTGTAAACCCGGCATCGAATGTATCAAGTGTGAATTCTGGTGAGAGTATTGCAGCAGTGAATCCGTTTATGCTAGATGATAACCCAGCCGACAATGCAGCCACTGTAAGTTTTGCATTTCATCGAAGTTTGTGCCTGATTCTGAATGCCCATTTACATGTTTTTATATTTATAAGAAGTTGATTTATAACAAAGTAGTACTCGACTGCTCAGAAAGTTTAGAAATTTCAGTACTGGATTTTTGAGACCTAAGAAAGTTTATAAGTGCGTAAGTGTTTAAAATTCGATTTATTTATGTACAGAATATTATTGATGTTATATTGGTTTTCCACTAGTATTTTAACTTCTGCTATTTACTAAGATTTATCATAATTTCAGGTTTACATAGAGCTTTTAATTTTTCTAATCTTTAATTTTAATTTTTTGCTAGGAAAATGTGTAGAAAGTTTTAATGCTGGAATCGTGAAAAGTTAAGAAAGTGTCGGTACTTTGCCATCCCCCTAATTATTAATTTTCAGGAAATTTTCCGACCTCCCAATTATTCCTGCCCTCCTCCAATTATTCAGCACTCTAGAGTAACTTACGAGGGTTCTGGTAGTGGTGACTAGTTGCCATTTTGAGGCTCGACCTTGCGCCATGGCCTAAGTTTAGAGATTATACTATCATATTTCTTGGATCGAAATAACAAAACTAAGATTACCCCATGACTACATGAACTACACATATTTTTATAAGAAAAAAGTTTATAAGAAAATGAGGCTCAAATGGCCAAAATTTTAAGAAAATCTTAAAGCTCAACTTCCAGAATTGAGTATTTTTGTTGACCAAAAATCGATATTCCATCATTGTTAGATTTAAAATGTTAAAGATAGAGTTCAAATTCGAGTATACAAGATAAACAAAGAAAGTGTAACCCATTTTAGCCAGTTTATTTCAGCAAAAGTTAAGAAAATTTAAGAAAATCTGAGGCTCAATGTCGGGAAAAGTTAAGAAAATTTAAGGCTCCAGCAAAATTATGGTTTCTTATAAAAAAAACATGTATACAATAATCACACAGTTTACGAGAGATTATAACGCGTATTGACAGATAGAAGGCGTTCCCAGGAAAGGGTGTTTTTATACAACACTCGACTCCACGTGAGAGCAGGATTGAAGCACTTAATGTGCAAGCTGCTATAGCACAAGATGCAGCACATAGTATACAAAAACTATCAAACTCCGTTATGTTAAATTATGCAGGTCTATATTAATGCCTCCTACAAATTCTAAATTATCCTAGAAAATGAGAACTATCCTAAAATACAAACATCCTAAAAAGTCCTTAGAAACCCTAGAATTACAGGAATATATTGCTGTTCTTCAACATTTTTCCTAAATTCTTTATAAGTTGAATTTCTTTTTGCAGTTATGTTGCTAAATTTATTATTTGTTTATAGTTTATCATAATAAAAATGGTAAAATCATCAATTTTCTCAAAGTTTACCGTGATTGTATTATTGGTTGAATAGGCATAATGGCTTTTTCTACTATGCCAAACTTCTCTGCTATTATAACTTTTCCTGCCATACCATACTGACCTCAGCTCTCACAGAATTTTTCTGGAATCTGCAAAAGCTCCTAAGGAATGGGCGAAGAATTTCCTAAATTCTCCTAAATATCCCAAAAAAAACTTGATAAAAAAAGATTTGGAACCCTGTGGTTGCTTGCATGACCCCATTTCCTCCCCTAAACCTTGAAAAAATAATGAATTTGCGTTGTCAACGATGTCATTGAGATTACTTCTCTTGAATTGGCAGAGACGATCGTTAAGAGAGCGTAAGAAGAAGAACTACAACGATGATTATGATTATAATATCTCTGATGATGAAGAGAAGAAGAAGAGTGAAAATGGAGGAGAGCAAGTGAATATTGACCCTGCCGCCGGCGGCGGACTCGGCGGCCACAAGCTCATTCCCTACAAGCCAAGTGATGCAGTTGAAGGAGAAATCGCGATTGTGGAAAAAATCCTCGCATGTCGTATCAGATCCAATATCAAGGTATTATTCCAAGAGCTCTTTAGATACTTCTTCTGTTGTGTTAGTTACATTGCATTTGTTATTTAGTTTCCAGTTTGTATTACAGAATAGGTAGGAGCCACTCTATGGCTGCGGAGAGATTTCAGAGGTTCTGAAGCAAAGAGAAAAAGAGAGAAAATTGGGGATCTAGAATCAGCCCAGGATGCTTTTTACTGGTATTACTATATGAGGCCCCCTGAGACCCAGAGGCTTACAAGACCACTTAGATCTTGAGGCCCTGGGGAATTTGCCTCACCTTTTTCCCTCTCGGCAACCCTGTAGTTGGACTACTCCAAATGATGCATTTGTCTTTGTGAGCAAAGGTGTCAAATCTTGATTGGCTAACAAAGGTATCACCATTGAAGAATTCCTGCCAATAATGTTGCGATAATTCGTTCGAAAAGCATCGAGAAGTGTGTATTGGTGGTGAATGTACTTAACACGACATCACGCAACATTATTGGCAGAAATCCTTTTATGGTGATTCCTTTGTTAGCCAATCAAGGTTTGACACCGATGCTGTCTATGTGGCTTCCTGTTCCTCAAGGAAAAATATCTAAGTATCTCGACGGGGCCTATTCTCTCGTTATTGATTGTACTGTTTATGGACTTTCTGAAATTCATTTTTCCCAGTATTAAACTTGTTTGATTTTACTGATTATTCACGCAGGTACATGCGCGTCTATTATATATAACTAGCTTCGTGAAGAGTTGGGAGTAGTCTGGAGCTGAGAAAGTTCTAGATCAAACATGTGCTTCGAAGTTGGAGTTTTTAGTTGAGTATCATAGTACCAGTGTACGATTCTAGCGCTAGGATTTTATGACGTTGTTGTTTCCTGTCTACATAATCAGTTTATTTCATTATTTTTAGGATGAAGAAGGAAATGAGGAAGAGGAATTTTGTGTCAAATACAAGGGATAGTAAGTTTCAGCTGTTTTTATCCAAAATAGCTTGTGATAATATGTTTTCAGTGCTGGATCTGTTGGCCACGTGATTATAGCCCCATTCGGTGCTTTTTCCGAAGAAAGCAAGGTTATATGACTTGATGATTTTCTCATACTGTTGGTTCAGTTCATTTCCTACACATTTTCTCATTCATCAAATTCTATTTATACATCCTTTGGATATTTTAATATGTGTTTCTTTTTCTTTCTCTGTCTTAAGTAATATTGCTCATTACTAAATTTGTATATCAGGCTCCCTTTACACTGCTACGGATCACGCGGGATGAGTGGCCAAGCGGCCCAGCCAGTTCCATTGGCGTAACTGAAGCTAAGCATGGCTGTGTACGGTCAGAAACTGGATGGGCGAACTTCCAGATGAACGACCAAAACAGCTTGCACCGCCGCCCTACGGAAGGGACATTAAACTAGGGGTCCCATGCCTGGATGCGGCATGCATAGTAAGCCTAAATTAGCTGAATCAGTTAGGTATAACAGCCTGCTCAAAATAAAGTAAATGACAACAACAACAACAACAACAACAAAATCACTTGTTAATGCATATCAGTTGTGATACGGATTGACCTTCCGTTTACACTCCTCCTAGCAATCCGTTACAGAACTGATGCGGTTCACCGTATCACTTTTGATCTTTTTCGCAAAGCGATCAACCGTGTTCCAAAACGCCGTTACACTGTTATGGATCACTTTTTCATCCGTACCAAGAGTGATCCGTAGCAGTGCAAACGGGGTTATAGAAAATTTTGTGCACTGTCGTCTCGTCATCATTTGAAGTTGGACCAATCCCAGGATCAGGAGAGTAGTCATAGAGGGGTCATGAGGGGTGTCACACCTCCAAAATTTAGCTTGTCGGCTCATTTGCCGAAAATCAATAGTGCTCGTCAAAGTTACATTGGTGATTGTTGTTGTTGTTGTTTACTTTATTTTGAGTAGGCTGTTGTAACTAGCTTATTCAGCTAATTTAGGCTTACTATGCATGCCGCATCCAGGCATGGGACCCCTAGTTTAACGTCCCTTCCGAAGGACGGCGGAGTAAGCTGTTTTCGTCGTTCATCTGGAGGTCGCCCATCCAGTTTCTGACCGTACACAGCCATGCTTAACTTCAGTTAAGCTAATGGAACTGGCTGGGCCGCTTGGCCAGTCACCCCGGTAATTCAGACCCCCTTCCGACCGTTAGATCGTTAGGGAGGCAAGTCGTCCAGAGGGTTGAAGTAGGAAATTTGTTATTGTGCTTATGTGGGATCAGAGAGGAAGTTAGAACGACAACGTGCATGCATGCATCGTCCTCCATTCGCATCCAATCCCAATTTAAAGGAGACTAGCGCGAACGCAGGTCCCTACTACCAGAAAGTATACAGTCGAGTTATCCACGTTTGGGATAATCGCAGGGGTCAGCCAAGCTGATGTGCAATGGAAAGGCCTCTCCCTGGAAGAACTACCTTAGTGATCACAGTATCTTCCCTGTCAGATAAAGCTCAAGGAAAGTCATATTTATCGGTAAACTGGGTTCGAACGAAGACTGTTTGTCAATTGTCTTTAGCTTCGCCTCTGCCCAGGATATGCGTACAAAAACATTCGCCCAACCTTATGAGCTTGGTTTAAACACAGTTTTGTCTCTCTGACACATATATACAACCTGAATAGTTTTCTTAATATGTTATGTTAAAATTACTCCAGTATTGCTAGCCACTTGGTTAACGTAGAAAGTGAAATAAACACTATTTTGCCATGCAAGCTTCATACAGGAGGACTTTTTACCATTTGCCTTCTTTTTGCCCTGCTGTCTTTGTTATATACTCAAGCCTCTTGGAAATGAATGCTTTTCTAAAATGCTTCAGGCTTACTTTAAGGAATTTTCAAGCTAATCCATCTATTACATAGCAGAGCCTCACTACTGCCTTTGTTTGTAACTACATACATTCTTAAAAAGAAAGTTCGAAAACAGAAGAATTAGTATCTTCTAAAGGTTTTTGTCACGTTTTTGATGGATTGATTACCATTTTAAGCGCATGATGGATTCTCTTAAGTTTGTAAATGATTATTTTTGGTTAAATAAAGGGACGATTTTTCCAGCTTAGTACAGCTTTTATTTATAGTTTTCTCAGCAAAACTATTTATTGTCCTACAGCTCATATCTGCATTGTGAATGGGGAAGTGAAAAGGAGTTATCAAAGAAAGATAAAAGGGTGCCAATGAAAATCAAAAGATTTAAGACAAAACGGGATCCTGTCGCTATTCTTTCAGAGGTTTGAAGACATATTTGTCTGTTTAAAGTGTTAGTTTGCTAGAATATTATTTTCATAGATAGATTGTTTTGTTCGTTAAATTGATTATCAAACTAGCAACTATGATTTCGTTTTTCATGTTTATACCGTGATTTCTTGCAAAAAGTGCCACCCTTAGGTTTCTTTGATTTTCATTTCTGCGGAGTACTCCATCTGATAAATTGTATTTTCTTGTTTTTTGGTATTTACGTCAATTTGCCTTATAGGCTCCTTAGGTAAGCATCGGGGGAGGGGAGGGGAGGGGAGGGGTTTATTGTATCATTTATTTGAGTTTCCATTTCTCCTGAAATCGTCTGCCTCCTTTCATAGTACCTCGAGCAATCTTTTCACTGCCTTTTAGTGACCTTGAAAAGTACCCAGTACCTCTTCATCATCATTATCATCAATCATCATTATCAATCATCATTATCAATCATCATTATCAATCATCATTATCAATCATCATTATCAATCATCATTATCAATTATCATCAATCATCATCACCACCATCATCATGATCAAAAATTAACATTTGACCAGAAGTTGGTCGGTGCAAGTGTATTCATGTATGTTAAAAACACAAATTATTTCCCGGAGAAATGCACTTCACTTTAGTCAAAAAGGTATCTGAACTCGTTTATTGGACAGCGTATGCTTCTTAACTATTCCATTTTGACATTACATAGTATAATAATGAATTTTTTACAACCGATATTTTTATCATATAGCTTGATGATGAGCCATTCAATCCGGATTTCGTTGAAGTTGACCGTGTTCTCGACCAGTCCTCCTGCATTGATCAGGTGACCGGAGAGGTATGTAGAATTTGTGCTTTCCTAATAGCCAGTACTTGGATTTAGACACAGAATATTAGTAGTTAGCTGTAAGAGTGGGCCCTTCTAGGAAATTTTCCGTAAACGCGGATCCTACTATGATACTTTTTTCATACACATTTTTTACTTTATATTATTAAAGTTTATAAGAACATTCAGGCTCAGAATAGTTGAAATTTAAGAATAAATTAGGAATAATGCAAGGCTCAACTTTCATCAAGACTTGGAATTTTTCTGTATTCAAGCAATAAAGGTGCTTTTTTGATTAACTTTTGGACAATCAATACAATATTTATTGTTGTGTTCCTCTTTTGATTTGCTTTATTATGATTTGAATATATTCCATTCATTTCCAGACCAAGTTGCACCTTTGACACTTAAGAATAATTCCAGAATAGTGTTAGGCCCAAAAACTGGAAAAATTTAAGAATATTATGGCTCAGAAAAAGTATTAGGTATAAGAGGTGTGTACATATAAGAATTTACATGAACAGATTGCAAACTAACAATCTACTTTGGAACTGTGCGAAGACGATACCAAAAGTCAAAATCAAAGTCCTTTCCCGCGCCCAATGGCGCACAGGGCGGAGCCTATCTCCGTTTCTATAGCCCTAGGCCACGCGTCTGCGAATGCAGTGAAAGCTACAGCGAGGGGCTGGTCCACTGGTAGCTCTTTGAGTTCAACTTTCCCACTCCATTCTCATATTTCGAGCGCCAGACGAGAAGGCAGTGAGTACCATTTTAAAAGTCTTTGGTATGACTCGGCCGGGGCTCGAACCCACGACCTACCGGTTGTGAGGCAGATGCCCTACCACTGGGCCACCACTCCGGTGAAGACGATACCAGAGGGTGCAAAATATCATGACTACCCTCTGGCCTTTAAGGTACTCCTCTGGTCGAAAAAGAAAATTCGAAAAATTAAAATACCCAGTCACATAAATCACTTGTTGGATTTTCGACCAGAGGATTACCTTAAACAAGAATAATATGATCTTTAATGGCCTTTCCATGTTATGTTGATTATCTGCAAATGTGTTTTTGCTAAAGTGACATGATTCCATCAAAATTTTCTGTCTAGACTGTTACACACTATCTTGTTAAATGGAGGTCGCTGCCGTATGAAGATAGCACCTGGGAATTGGAGGTAAATGTTCATTTGTAATCGATTAGGAAGACTTAAAAGAGTTAATTGATGAGACACTTGTCATTACAACACCCACAATGTTTTATCAAAAGTAAAACCAAGGGTAGTCCTGAGGTTTTTATAGGCAAATAATGAGGATTATCTTGATGAATTTTTATACTGAAGGGCTGTCTGCTATTTTGTTGTTTTCGGGTAAGATTTCCTTTCTAAGAGCTTGTTTGAATGCTTGATTGTCTAAGGAGGAGTGAAATTCTCAGGTTGTAGGTTGAGTTTAGTCCTGTGAAATTTAATTAAATATTGTTAATGTAAAAGTCTTGTAGACTCTAAGAAGGACATCAGACATGTAGGGTAAAGTTGATCACCTTGTCAGATGACTCTTTTTTGCCGTAGTTTTGCAGTAATCTGCATTTTAATTTATACATCATCTAAACTATTTACTAGCAAAATGTTCGACGTTCTAAGTAAATCTATGCTCTGAAGAATATGACGTGAGAGTGTCAGTTCACATGCGTGTTCGTGTCCTCACGAGTGAAAGCTCTCAACCACTTGGAAGTGCACGTGCGATACAATATCCTTGAATCTGAAATACGGAAGATTTCGTATTTGGCTCGTGCAGTTTCACATTTGACAGTGATGCTAGCACGGGTGATTTGTCGCCCGTGCTGTGGCTTTTACACTTGTATGGGCACGAGCACGTGCGATCGCACGTTTCCGTGGGCGAAGACTGTAAGTCCAACTTGTTGATCCTACACCTTCATCAAGAGTATTGAATTCATAAATTCATACCATAAGTGGGATGGAAACTTATACCAATGCCCCAGCTATTTTTTTATGCTTCAAGCTCATTGAACTCAAATCCCGTTCTGTTTTCGCACATACTCAGGGTCGGGTCATTAGTTTTACAGGAAAGTAGTACCGTAGAGAGGCGTATATGATCAAAATATTTTTCCTACCCATGTTTCTACAATGTTGGAAAATAAAATCGTTGAAAGGGTGGAAATTTAGCTTACCCAACCCTCTGAGGAAGATTTGAATAATCGCCATGACTTCAAAGAAGAAAAAATCTGTCGATAGATATTTCTTGGCAAGGATTATATATTTTAAAGCAACATTTGACATTTTTACCCACTCCTATGCCTTGTCTTGTTTCTTGTAACTCAACCTTTGCCCATCTTAAAAGTTTCTTTGCCCAACCATTTTCCTTTGGTCGCAACCTCAGTTATAATTGATGACCGGTCACTTAGTTGTGAATGATGGTATTTTAGGTTAATGTGGATGAACCGAAAATCAAACAATACCTTGAACTGAAGAAACCACCTCCTTCTGAGTTTCAAAAGGTAATGTCATGGAAGTATTAAAAAATTTACAATTACTTTGATGTGAATGTCTTCATTCGTGCTTTATCTTTTTGTGTTATATTGTTCTTTGCATGTTTCATTCAAAACTTCCTGTTTTCATAGTAATGCCATAGATATTCCACTATTGTTGTTGCATCCCACATTTCATTTCCTAAATAGTATGTTCCCAGACCACAAGCTTTCCAGTGGAAAAAGATAGAAAAGAGCCCGGAATATAAGGACGGAAACACACTGCGTGATTATCAACTTGAAGGATTAAATTGGCTGTCGTTTTGTTGGTATAAAAGGCAGAATTGCATATTGGCTGATGAAATGGGCCTTGGCAAAACTGTTCAGAGCATATCATTGCTATGCGAGTTGAAGGTAGATTATCCTGCCCAAGGTTTAATATATTGAATATATTGCTATCTCCAATGTGTCATTTCCTAGGTTTCTTGTATTGCATGGTTTTGTTAAGCTAAGCAAATGTGTATTAAGCTTCGATATCAAAGACTTCTGTTAGTTATTTGGCGTTCAGATGTTTTACTATTGAGCCACGTTATAGTGTCACTTCATTTTTATTCACTAAAAGTCAAGGAAATATTCTAGATTTGTTCCATGCTTACTGCTTAATTTTCAGTCCCAAATAAACGGGGGGTCTTATTAAAGGGATGAGCCTTTCTTTAAAAATTTGATAAGTGGGAAAGGGGTGGGAGTTGCTACTCCATCAGGTAGATGTAGGTCATGGAGTGTCCATGCTCTTTGCAAACCACTGGGTATGATATCGTTTCTGACGAGTCTTATAATGTAATGGCATTTTGTAAAAATCATTGATAAGGCTATGACAAGGATCTCAGTAAGAAAAATTCATGCTCGGGTTGAAAAGTGAGAAAATTGGAAAGTGGAGGGGTCCTAGTGAGCTCAGGATTGGTGGGAAAATTTTCGAAAGATTAATAAGCACCCCTCGTCTATTTTTTATTGAGAAGCACATCTATTAGTTATATCATGTAGTTGGTATGATATGATATGGTATATGATATATATATATATATATATATATATATATATATATATATATATATATATATATATATATATATATATATAACTTTATGAGATTTGATATGAAGTATATTGTATTTAATTGCTCCAGTGGCATTGCCTTAATGGCGGTTGTTGTGTCGTTATTTCATAGCGTTATGGCGTTCGAGGCCCTTTTCTTGTCATTGCTCCTCTATCAACAATCGTTCATTGGCAGAGGGAATTTGAGACATGGACGGATATCAATACTATCGTTTATCATGGAAGGTAATATATTTTTTTTCTCAATTCAAAGATCATGCCCATCGTTGCTAACGTCATATGAAAAAAGTCACAGTAGTCCTCCTTGTTGTTATTGTTGTTTACTGTATTTTGAGGAGGAGGCTCTTTTATCTACCTTTTTGAGCTAATTTAGGCCTGCTGTGCATGCCACATACAGACACGGGACCCCTATTTCATCGTCCTTTCCGCAGAACGGCGGAGTGAGTTGTTTGATCATTTATCTGGAAAGTCGCCCATCGAGTTGATGAGCAAAGACAGCCGAGCTTAACTTCTTTTAAGCCAGTGCTTCTCAACCTTTTTGATCCACTTCACCCCTTTAAGAAACAATCCTCAGCTATTCACCCCCACCATGACAAATCATCATATTATAGAAATTGAAACTAGGAGATAATGACATAGGGTGTATACTATAACAAAGCACAAACAACACTGTATTTCAACAAATAAAGCTCTTTTTTCACAGAATAAATGGGTGTTATTTTTGTCTGTAACAAGTTATTACTAAAAGCAAATAACATAATTGTCATTGTGAGCCTTGGGCTTGATGTCGAACAGCAAGAGCTTTTATACTTGGTACTACCTTTGTTAATTTTAGCCGTAAGTCACGATTTTATAACAAAAGGAAATGACAATAAACCTGTATTATACAGCTGACACCAAACCACCTGCCCAATTACAACTTCACCCCTTTGTGAATAGTTCACCCCCAATTCCCCCTTTTTCAAAATTTCACCCCTTAGTATCTCGAATTCACCCCAAGGGGTGCATGTGCACCCAGGTTGAGAAGCACTGTTTTAAGCTATCGGAAGCTACCTAAGCTGCTTGGCTATTTGACCATGTAATATAGAAATGGATTTTATAGTAGTTAATATAATATTCTAGTCAAGTAAATAAAAGAAGTAACTAACAGTTTATAACGGTTTGTTCGTATTATGCGGTCGAGCCTCTGTTATCCGGACTTTTTTGCTTAGTCCGGAAGAGTCCGGCTGATCAAGGTTCGACCCTACTTAATATGACTATGTTCTCATTCTGTACACTCATTGTTTCAATATTTTCAGAAGCATTTGACTGAGTTAGTTTTGCGATTATAGAAAAGTTTTAATTTGTATGGAAAAGTATACGTGCATGAATACTAGACAGTATTTTGTGAATAGAGTAATTTTTTCTTATTTCTCCCAAACACTATGTATTCTTTTATTGTTTTTAGTGCCCCAAGTCGTCTGTTGATTCAGCAGTATGAAATGTCGTACACAAATGAAAAGGTCTGCCATTTCCTCAACTTTTCATATATTGCGTATTTCTTATGGTAGACACCTTTGGCACCCAGGAGTAGGGGGGGCAGGACTGCAAGTTTTCAGAAATCTCACCACTCACCTCCATTGTATGAAGTTCAAACCCCTATTTAGGCATTTTAAGTAAAATGTCTACCCCCTTGCATTGGGTGCCAGAGTGTATTGACTAATTGCCTGAAATACTCCCCTATGCTAATATCTCTGGCTGGGGTCAGAGTTAGTAGCATTGGTCTTAGATTGTCTTGTTACGTGAGGCTGTTCCATGATCTTTATTCGTCAGTGCTAAATGTCGCTCGCAATTAAGAAACACCTCAATGGGATAAAGTGGGCCCATTTCAGCAACATCAAAACGTATTAGTTTAGACTACCATGTAGTGTAATTATAATTCTGACTTTCAAGATTTCCTATAATTCATTTACTCAGGGACCTCTAAATTACGGCCCGTGGGCCAGATGTGGCCCTCGATTCCTCATCCGGTCCGCGAAGGCCTTTTCTGTCTACTGAAGCTGGATAGTTAAAAGCAACATATCTGTTTTCATTCTTTTTTGTTTGGACCTCGAGAGCGTACTCGGCCCCCCCCGCCTGCTGTGTAATAATTGATGTTGCCCTCGCTTTGAAAAATTTGGAAACCCTTTATTTAATTGAAGAATTGTTGCTGTACTGATTATATTGCAAATATTTGAGACAGTTGTTGTTGTTGCTGATGCTGCTGCTGTTGTTGTTGAACTGAATATATAAGCATTGACAGTATTTTTATTTTCGTACCATGCCATGTTCATTTTCTATTCATTTGAAATGTATGTCATCCATAATACTTATACAATTTACCTAGGACAACAGTAACTATTGAGTTCACAAGCTGCTTTAAGCATTCTGGTAGTACTTATTTGGTTTGAGAACCTTACATGGCTATCTTTTCAAGTTTCATTTTGATGTCCTTCCTTGCATATTAAAAGTGCTTGCACTTTTTGCAAGTCGTTGTATCTTGAATTTAGCATTTACGTCCCTTTTACACTTCTTCAAATCACTTGTTGAACCGAACATCAAGTGGTCTGAATTGGCCTTCCGTCTTCACTATACCTAGCAATCTGTAGGAAAACTGATACGGTATGCTGAATCCTTTTCGATCCTTTTAGCAAGAAGATCAAAAGTGATCCGGACTACAAACAGTTAGCACTTTTCGAATCCGTTTACACTACTACTGATAAATTTCTTATCTGTATCAAGAATAAACCGTGGCAATGTAAACGGGGCCTTGGAGTGTGGTTTCATCACGAAAAAGTCACACCAACGGATATTTGTGCTTGGTCCTACCACAATATGTTATTGCAGGCGGTAGAAACTCCCCTGGTCTCAAAATACCATGATCAAATCTTCTCAAAGGCACCATCCACACCCTGGTACAGTATAAAAAATCCGCTTGATTTTATTTTTGTCATTTTATGGCGATTTTCTTTCTAGGGAGAGAAGATTCCTGGTTTTTATAAATTTGAAGCTGTCGTCACAACTTATGAAATGGTTCTGAGTGAGTATAATCAGTAGACTTTCTCTTTGCAGTCTTATTTGCTTGCAAGTTCCTCTTCAAAGAGTTCGTTTTTGTGATATGGTATTAAGTGGATTCAGGTTGTCTAAAAAGATTTGCAGAATATTCCTCCATCGCAGAGGTAGAACTAATTCAGTCCAGCAGTCAGAACCAAGACCAAATAATTGATCTCCAGTCAAATAATTGAGTGCTTACATTTTATTTTTCATGTAGGCCATCCTAGATTAACAAGTAAATGCCATATATTTCATCACAGTTTGCAGTAAGTCATTGTAAATCCAAGCAAGGATTCATTAAAAATCCCAATCATCAAATCTTGTTTGCATTAAATTTTGGCTTGTTTAACCGCCTTTGACAAGTCATCATGCATCAGTAAAAACTGTTGATCTACAACTAGGCTGATATTTCTTGTTGTTGACCAGCGCATTTTAAGCTTTGTTTTGGATCTTTTAAGCTTGGTTTCTATCCAGCTTTATTATTTTGTTATTTAGTGTTCTATATAGTATCATGCTCTGTACATTGAAATATTACACGTTATTGATGGCCAGTTTCTTGCGAAGCTCACAGCTTGCATAGATCCCTTTCAGAAATTTGAGCTTTGAACATATAGTCTGCTACCATTGGCTGGGACTGCCAGGGAGGACTAGAAACAAGTCACATGGTTTTTATTAGCAACTGGTTTATAAGAAACGGTTGCTAGACCGGGCAAAAAATTAAGAGACTCTAGTACTTTACCACAGCACGAAAAATCGGCAACATTCTGTTGACATACTTAAAGCTTTTTTCGTGCGACACTCATCAGAGTATGAAAACGTCGGATAGTGACCTAAAGGTTAACCGAAATTTATATCCATCATATAAACTGCATCTGGATATATTTTTCAGTTAACCTTTAGGTCATTATCCGACGTTTTCATCTGATGAGTGTCGGATGAAAAAGCTTTTAATATGTCAAAAGAATGTTGCCACTTATTCGTGGTGTGATAGAGTTCTGTAGTATCAACAGACTATAAACTCTAGTACTTTCTTCAAGAAAAATTAAGAAACTGTACAATATCAAGTTGTCTAAAAATAGTACATTAGCTTGCTAGCACTTGCTGATTTGTACGGTTTTTGTTTAAGAAGATTGTGATTTGTTATTTTCATCTGTTTAGACATTTTTCGTGACGTTGGGCTGCTATATCCACCCAGAAATGCTCGACTTTCAAGCAATAAGGCGAGTTTCGGTCTCGAATATAGGAAGCTAATAAAGCAACTTTTAGTGCTAGAATGCTAAAATTCTTACGTTAAATTAAGAAACTTTTCGTACAAGTTTCCGATTTCATTTCATTTCATTTTTAAATATTTATTCATGGTGGCCCTCAGAACCATATGTCTGCTTTGTTAAAAGCTAATTAAAAGCCAATTTTCTTATAAAAAAACTGGGTACCTCATCTGGGATCCCAGTTGAGTGGAGGAAATATGTGAGGGTGTACCACGTGTTGTGCTCGGGGTATGAGAAAATGACCAGCTTAGCTGGAGTCCAAGTTATACGTTGCCCCAGTTATAGGGAGTTAGCTATATTCCAATATTTTCTTTACATTTTCATCATTCACAATATTTTCAACAAGACTATTGAGGGGACTTTTGTCTTATGCACAACCCATGCTGGATCTCAGATGTATTAAGGAAGAGATATTTCACTTATACTCACGCCTTTGGAAAGGCATCTTTGACTTGTATGACTTCGTAAAAGACGAGTAAAGTTATTGGTTAATGCAGATAATCTTGATCAGTACTGCTAAATTTTGATTGGACGAGAAAGCTTGAAAAGTCACATGCCAGTTTTCTTGTCCAATCAAGATTTTAGCCCAATACTGGCTGGGGTTTGCCGTTTTTGAATATAATATTCTCATTTTCAGGTGACAATGACATGCTAAGCAAGATTCCATGGCGCTGTGCTGTTATAGATGAAGCCCATCGGTTGAAAAACAAGAACTGTAAGCTCCTTGAAGGACTGAATAGACTTCAGCTGGAACACAGGGTGCTTCTTACAGGCACTCCTCTACAGAACAATGTTGAAGAACTGTTTAGCTTGTTAAACTTCCTTGAGCCCACGAGGTTCCCATCTCAAGCTGCTTTCCTACTGGAATTCGGAAACTTGAAAACTGAGGCGCAAGTTGAAAAGTTGCAACAGGTTTGTTGATATTTTTCTTAAATAGAGTTGGTTTTGTTGAGAGTTAGAATATCGAACTCCTTTTTCTAGAACTCTTTTTTTCAACGCATTAATTCTTCAGTGATGCTTTTTATTCAACTTTCTTAACAGATTAGAAAATGAGGAGTTTTGGAAAATTGATGATATTTTTGAGAGTCCTTGACTTGCATTTGTAGTTTTCTTTTAAGCTAGTCTTTTAAGCTAGTTGCTGACTTGAAGCCAGTAGATCAAGGGGTAGGAACCTTTATCGCTATATTTTGTAATGAATTTCTTTGAGAGCCATACACTTTGGATATTGGTATCACGTGGGACCGCAAAATCTTCTGATTCGACACTAGCCAATGCCCTATCGAGCTATATGACACCTGAAGAAGATACTAGTGGTAACTGTGCAAGGCCTTTCTGCAAGTATTCGCTGTTTTGCAATGATTTGAAGACATGTCTGCTAAGACTTGTCTGCAAGCTAGAGAGCCAGATGCAGTCATCAAAAGAGCCATATCTGGTTCGCTAGCCATAGGTTCCCAGCTGCTGCAGTAGATTGACATATGCTATTCAACTGATGATTTCTACTTTGATTTTGGCCTAAACAATACTTTTAGCCCTGCACTCTAGCTACTGTTGTATATCCAGAGTTGTACATTATTGAAGATGTATACGATCCAGTCTAATATGCATGTTTGTTTTCCAGATATTGAAGCCAATGATGCTGCGAAGACTTAAAGATGATGTGGAGAAGAATGTCCCACCGAAGGAGGAAACTATCATAGAGGTATTTTAACATGAATCAAGTCTTCGTTATATTTTCAATCGTCATTATAGCAGTCATTGCTACATAGCTATCGTCATTACACGTTTTTTTGTAAGAAACAAGTCTATAAGAAACATGAAGCTGAAGTATGGTAATCATTGAGAAATATTTAAGAAACATAGGCAGGCTGAGTTTCACATGATAATTTGCAAAAATTGTTTTTACTTGTAAATTTTTGATCAAACTAGCAAGAAAATAGAATGAACACCCATTACATGCCTCACGAAACCTGAGCAGCCTTTTTCTTGCATTACAGTTGTCTAGCTTGTTATTGTCGTTGGAAGTCTTTAAATTTAAGAAACATGTAAGGCTGGATTTGACGAAATATTAAGAAACATCCAGACTGAAGCTAGAGATTCAGTCTTGTTTCTTATAAAAAAAGTGTATACGGCCTAAGGCTGCTTAGTAGATCTACAGTTTATGTACTTTTGCTCAAATCCAGAGGAGATTCACTTGGCCATGAGGACTTTTACGCATTGAAATTCATTCACAAAAACACACGATAGTATTTCAATCTGAAGAAATAAAATTGCGTTCTTAGAGAATTATTGAGGCATGCTGGTGTAGCAGTTGAATCAAATTGTGACTAGCAACAATACCTAGAGCACAGATACCTTCAGGCATAACGCCGTTGTGGCAAGCCAAAAATTTTTTGAAAGTTTTGGCTCTCTAGAAATAGGGCAACTTTTTTACAATGGAACAAATGCAAGCAATATTTCGAGCCCTACTTCTCATTCGTACAATCTTTTTTACAAGATTTAATTACATCCTTTTTACAGGTGGATTTTTCCATTTTAGGTTGAGCTAACTACTATTCAAAAGAAATTCTACCGTGCTATACTGGAGAAAAACTTGGCATTTTTAACTCGAGGCCTCTCAACTACGGGCAACACGCCGAATTTAATGAATGCTATGATGGAGCTGCGTAAATGCTGCAATCACCCATTTCTTATAAATGGCGCGGAGGAGCGTATTGTTTCAGAGTACACTGATGGAGCCGAGGGCCATGAAACGATAACGAAACATTTCAAGGCGATGACTGAATCGTCTGGCAAAATGGTTCTTATTGACAAGCTGTTGCCTAAACTGAAATCAGGTGGCCATAAAGTATTGATATTTTCACAAATGATACGTGTGCTGGATCTGCTAGAGGACTATCTATTGTGTAAGAAGTATCTTTATGAGCGGATTGATGGGCGTGTTCGTGGAAATGCGCGTCAGGCTGCTATTGATCGATTTTGTCGCCTTGACTCGGATCGCTTTGTGTTTCTTTTGTGCACCAGAGCCGGGGGGTTGGGCATAAATTTGACTGCAGCCGATACTGTTATCATTTTTGACTCAGATTGGAATCCACAGAATGATTTGCAAGCGCAGGCCAGGTGCCATCGTATAGGCCAAAGCAAACCGGTGAAAATATATCGACTTATATGCAGGAATACCTACGAGAGGGACATGTTTGATAAGGCCAGTCGCAAGCTAGCATTGGATAGAGCAGTACTGCAAAATATGAATTACATCGAAAGTTCCCCTGTATCGTCATTGCCCGCAAATACAATTCCGGGTGGTGCTCTTCCTGGAAGCAGTTCATACCCCGGAAATGGTTCTATTCAAGGAGAAGCAAGCCCTATAAATCCGTCACAGGTTGTGGCTATTTCTGTGTTATTTCCCATTGTCTTCCTATGACTTAAGCAATTTATATTACTAAATCTTCATTGATAATTTGTAGAAGTTGCAGCTGAAGCTCTCACCTAAATTTACTAGCGTTGTTGCCAGATATGCTTTTAGTATTTTCTGCTAACGCAGGTAGTAGTCCTTTTCCTTTTAAAAAGCTAAAATTTTGCTAGTACTTGAATATGAAAATATCCTTTTAAAGGTACAGAAAAATGTGACTTTGGATTTCCTGTGGACGATATTCTTGTCTTGTCATTGTCAGCCTAGGTGATCGTTCACATATTTAGTTTTCAGAGAAGAATAGGGAGCCCTTGCAATTCATTCAATTCTTTTTGTAAGTTTGTCTTTTTGATGTATATGTGTAAAACATCATGAAGAAAATTGATCATAGTGTAGACACTAAAAATCACGACCATTATGAAATTATGTAGGAAGTTGAAGCAATTGTTTACGTAATCGAGGAAAGGAAACTAACCAATAATTATGGTTGATTAGAGCGAGGGGGTACGGGAGTGATGGCCCAGTGGTAGAGCGTCTGCCTCACAACCGGTAGGTCGTGGGTTCGAGCCCCGGCTGAGTCATACCCAAGACTTTTAAAATGGTACTCACTGCCTTCTCTTCTGGCGGTCGACATATCAAAATGGAGTGGGAAAGTTAAACTCGCGGAGCTACCAGTGGACCAGCCCCCTTCTATAGCTTTCACTGCATTCGCAGACGCGTGGCCTTGGGCTATAGAAAGGGAGATAGGCTCCGCCCTATGCGTCATTGGGCGCGGGAAGGGACTTTGACTTGAGAGCGAGGGAGTGTCTGAAAGGACCAAAATGATTACGCAATATGTGAGCGTCTCCTGTTGTTTTTCGCTTAGCAATGTGGTGCATTCGTTGACCTTTTGTTGATTATGCATCTCATGATTGCTAATTTTTCCAGTGTAGCTAATGTATATAATTTTATTGTGCTAACAGCTGTCACAGCCTGTAATGTCAAAGAAGGAGATAGAAGATCTCCTGAAAAGAGGTGCTTACGGGGCGTTGATGGACGAGGATGGGGATGCAAGTTCAAAGTTCTGCGAAGAGGATATCGACCAAATACTTGAAAGGCGAACTCAGATAATTCAAATCATCGGTGAAGGCAAAGGATCCACATTTGCAAAAGTAAGTTTATTGCTCATGCTCTTTTATTAGGTGCCGAATTTTGACTTAGTACATCACATAGTTGCAGCTTTTTATATCTGTTGTTTTAATCAAATTTCAAATCCTTAGTTTAAATTTTGAATTTCTGTTTTTTGGTAAACCTTGTACGTTTCTTATGCTGAATTTTAAGAACAGATTTCGGCTTTGGGGTAAAGTGGTGTGCTAAATTCATTCACTCTTATGTAATTGATTAATTCTTTAAAATTTACTGTATATGATGTTCACTCTTATGTAATTGATTAATTCTTTAAAATTTACTGTATATGATGTTCACTCTTATGTAATTGATTAATTCTTTAAAATTTACTGTATATGATGTGTAGTAATAAATTAATGCTTTGTGAAATTTTTGCTATTTCATTATAATGTGATTTTTTTTCCTACCCAAAGCATTGTAATTTTCTGAGAAATTTACAATTTTGTTTGTCGTGTTGCTTTGCAGGCAAGTTTCATTTCTAACACCGCTAAAATGGACATTGATATTGATGATCCAGATTTTTGGACGAAATGGGCACAGAAGGCGGCAGTAGATTTTGATGATATGAAAAAGGTAAGGCCTGTGATTGCATTGCAGGTAAAAGAAAGAAGGAGATACGAGAATGGGAGCAAGAGAGAAAGCGGGTGATGATAAAGAGCAGTGGAAGCTTGGGATGATGTGATTGTGAGGGCAGAAACACATTTATTAAATCACCATGTAACTACAGTTGCTGAATTCCATCAGGGTGAATTGTATCTTAAAATGTACTGGAACATTTGCTTTTTATAAAGTGCCTTGTTAAAACGGCTTGCAAACACCCTTAATAAGAAGTGCAATCATATATAATGCAGATTTAAATGCTTAGACATAAGAACCATGGGTCGTTTCATTTTAATACAGCACACATCTCCCATTGGCAATCAGAGCTCCCTAAACCTTTGCTTCATGCACTTTTCTTTTGCTAAAGCTTCTCAATATTATTTATCAGGGGAGCATCTTTTCCATTTCTGTGATGTTATTGTAATCTCAGTAGTCGACGAAGTTTATTACAAGAACCGCCGCCTGAGCTGAAGAAATTGTACCTCTTTTAAATCTTTGCCGTATTTCTCCCAGGAAAATTTAATAATCGACAAACCACGTGAGAGGAAGCAAACTAAAAGATTTGGCAACGAAGATGGATCTGCGGAGCTATCTGAAGCTGAATCCGGAGAGGAGGAGGAGAAGCCCGTTGTTGACGCTGTTCGAACAGCTTGGTCACGTGTAGAATGTTTCCGAGTTGAGAAGAATATGCTAGTTTATGGGTGAGTTTGTCTCTTGTGTCCCTGTTGCCATGATGTCAATTTGATGTTAATTTTGATTAATCGCTTGTTACACTTTTCCTTTTGAAAAGTTGTAGACATATTTTTTATGACTTGTAGGTAGAGCAGTACACTACATTAATCCTTCAAAAGATTCGTCATTCCCTATAGACAACCGGTTATTCAAGATAATTGACTTGTCCATATGTCATGCTAATGGAGACATTGGTCCAGTCAGCGATTACTAGCTACTAATCTTCACTCTCTAGTTAGTTCTTAAGCAATTTGAAATTTGTTTTAGATTGGCTCATAGCTAATTGTGCGGATGTAAAGCTGAATATCTTATTTCTATAATCCAGTTTACCTCTTTGAATTCACAAATGCACACGAATATAGAGCGATATTAATGCGCTCTGGTGATAATACCGTATATAATCTAATAAATATTCTTGAAATTATTTGTGCAATAATCTATGTCAGATGTTCAATAATCTTATAAAAATAACTTTCAATTATGACATTGCTAATGATCGAGACTCATATCATTAGGAGGAGCTTTGCATTCCTAGATTTCTCGTTATTGTGAAATCTGCTTCATTCGTATAAGCAATCTTAAAGTAAAAGATTTATATACAGTGTCTCCTAGAAGAGATTGATTACAGTTTAGGCGGGTTACAAGTACATCTGCAATTATTGTTTGCTACGCCCATTTGTTGTAACCTCATGTGTTGTGTGATTTTTACTGGGTATTTATTTGTTTGTGCAGTTTAAAATCTATCATTGCGATCTAAGGAAAGTCATATTTCTTCTGCTTTTATTCCTTTTTTAGCTGTGCTCTGGGGTGTCCAGTAGAAGGGGCCTCGTTAGCTAGGGGGGTCAGGAAAGATTGAAATACTATATATATATATATATATATATATATATATATATATATATATATATATATATATATATATATATATATATATATATATATATATATATATATATATATATATATATATATATATATATATATATATATATATATATATATATGTAGTGTGAGTGTGCGGTGTGATAGAGGGGGTGACAAGTTGTAAAATAGACGTACTTTACTGATAAAGTTCGGACAAGGCGAAAGTGTGTAGGTGGGGGCCTGAATAATGGTCGAAAAAAGCCCCAAAAGTAATAAGCATCCTCATCTGTTAGGCATCCTAGAGTACGGATAGGAAGGAAATAGGGAAATTCCATTTTGAAATAGCAGTCTTTTGATGCTGTTAATTCGTTCTTAACAGTAGCTGAGAATTCGTTCTTTCATTTAATGGAAATTCATTGTTTCATATAATTGAGATAGTCGCTTGGGGGCTTTATTTCATGATATGAAATCGTTAGTAAACAATATAAAGAAAAATTTTTATTTTACTCAATTATATAATTGAAAGTTGCTAAGTTTCACAATTAGTGTTATTGTTGTTTTTATTTCAGATGGGGAAGATGGCGTGATTTCCTCCTTCATGACAACTTTAAGGTTCAGATAAATGAGAGAGAACTGGAAGCAATTGCAAGGACTGTATTAGTATTCTGTCTGCATCATTTCAAGGGTGATGAAAAAGTGAAAACATTTATAAGTAGTACAGTAACAAAATCTGTTACAAGATCGCGTTTAATTGCCATGGATATTGCATCAAAAGAGGCTGTGAAAGATGAGCCTTACACTCCGGATTCATCTGATCCATCGAAACAGAAAAAACCAGTAAAAGCATCCAAAAGAGGAACTCAAAACAGTAAGCCGGTTCTTGTTGAAGCCGGAGCTGATTGGAAAACTGTTGATCCGGACAGTTTAATAATTGATCCAGGCTATCGGAAACATTTAGCACATAATTCTAAGAAGATTCTTTCACGAGTGAAGCTGCTTTGGTGTTTAAGACACGAAATAATTGGCAGTTTTGCAGAGAAAATTGTACTGGGGCTGCCCGCATCTGATATAGCATTGCAAGTACCTCATGTAGATGGAGATGCGCCAACTGCATGGTGGGATGTTGAAGCTGATAAATCATTATTAATTGGAGTTTTCAAACATGGTTAGTTACATTTGCATAACAAAATTGTCCACTTACACTTACGAAATTTTGTATAAGTGATGATTTTTCCATGCCTCAAATTGACGTAAGCCTAAATGTCATGCTATTCAATAAGATCAGTGAAATGCAATATACTTGCTTTTATACTTGTTACTGTGAATGGCACACAAGCGACGAAATCACCCTATCGTTACTAGTGTCTTGTATAGAAATGAGGACTTTTATGTAGCTGATCTTATTGAGCGGTATGACACTTAGCCCTACCTCAACCTGAAGTGTAGAAATATCACCAACTAATTTATTTATGCTTTGTGCTTGTTCAGTGTTTCAACCCCAGCAGTATATGGAATACAGTGCTCCTCAATTATTTTTGTCAAAGCCCCCTCTATGGAAAGAGGAAATATTTCGCACCCCCACTGTATATAAATAAGACCATTATCTTTAAGAATTGTATATGTTGACCTCGGGGCCATGCGCGCCCCCTCTAGCATTGAATCGCTCCCCCCTTGTGAAGCACGCTCCCTATTTGAGAAACGCTGGTATGGTAAGTGTTGTATTGTAAGGTTTGTCGGAAATCTTCCACTGACACAATGAACCGATATATAACTAGATGACTTTATACTAAACCTAACCTTAAGTGCCGGATTCGTACCACAACAACGCCGTAGGCAACACGAAACAGATAACGCTAATTTCGTGAACTTAGGGCTCAATATTTTCATAGGTGAGTCCCTTGTTCATAGGTGATTCCCTGCTATTGCCTTGGGACTAGGCCTAATCCAGCACAGGTTTATACTTTTGTTGACTATTGTTATGTTCATAAATGCTAGCTAGTAGGTTGATTCTTCTCATTGAAAGATAATGCTATTGGAAAAGGCAATATTTCTCTTCAATCTACACAGAATTAGAAGTACTCTGTTGAATTTGCAATTCAATTTTTTAGACATTAGTTTTGGAACATTGTCTTTCCAATGTCTCTATAAATTTAGCCAAAATGCTCTCCAGTCCGGAATAGACGTCTCCCCCGACTAATTGTTTTGGAAAAATGTACACCATGGCATTTTTATTGCAACCTCCCCCCCCCCACTTATTAAATTTGTTCCAAGATGGGAGCGTCCAACCCAAACTTAGAATTTGCGTTGCTAGATGAGCGCATGAAAAGAAAAGTATTGCCATCAGAAGTACTAACAACATAGATGAAAGTCGTACCAATAATGGTGACATTGAGAGTGGATGATGGAAACAATTTTAGTATGTTGGCAAGTATGTACGAAACACTGTGTTTCTAGGACATGTTATTACCCCCTCCCCCCATTTATTAAGACCCCCTTGGCTATTTATCTTTAAACTTTTGTGCGACCCCTCTTCTGGAGAGTAATAAACCTTGTTTCAAACTGTGACTGTTTCCATTTAATCTTTGCCCTTGGTAGCAGAGTCTTATTATTACAAAGCATTAGCAAATATCACTGTGGATGTCTTTTGGTGCCATTCATTGAGGTCATCCGAACCATGTTTTGCTTGTTGTTACTTGCAACTGCATCCGCACGTACAAGGGGAGGGGATTATCAAGCAAAAAGTGGACAGAAATGAACAAAGGAGGGGAAGGGTGGGTAAAAATCGGTCCCTTTCTATGAAAATCTTGTCTAGAGCCAGCGCTTCTGTTAATTCCTTCTAAGTTATTTTTCCATGCTGGACCCTTAAATATNTTGTCTGCTCTAGACTTCACTTTCTCTGAAATAGAAGTTTATTCGAATTATAATAGCTGAGTCACTTTACAGTTTTCGATTCTCCAATTTATAGGGTATGACAAATACAGTGCAATCAAGACTGATCCATGCTTGTGCTTTGCAAACAAGTTACGACTATCGGGATCTGAAGTAGAAAAGAGTACATCTTTTTCTCCTGAGCATGCTGCTATCGAGAGGTATGATATTTCTTTGTAATAATATGGTGCTGGTGCGATGTGTTGGTGTTGGTGCGTTGTAATAATATGATGGTTTACATAATTATACCATTTATGAATTTTGTCACTTGCTCAGTCTATGGCTTCAGTGGTCATGAAAATTCTCGTTTTATCAAAATGTATTCTTTCAATCTTGGTGCATCAACGTTGTTCATGTCATTGCAGAAACGAAGAGGATATCGCGAATTCTGGCGGAAAACGAAAGAGAAAGAAGCGAGAGCACGATGATAATGGTTTTAACTCTGATGATGAGGTTGATCGTGATGATGATGCAGAATCATTCAGTATGATTGAATCACCTATGTCTGCTGCATCACCAAATGCTACCAATGATGGTAACTTTTCATGTTTTAGTATGTTTTCGAAGCTTCTTGAAAGTGCTCAATTTAAACACTAGCTTAACTGTAGTTTGTTCGCCACTCAGGTATTTCATTAAGGCCAGTTTCCATTGCAGCGCTGTTGGTCGCGAGGGTACAGCGCTCAACTCTCAGACATGCGCAGCAAGAAAATTATGAGGCGAGAGATGATCGCGCGCTGTCATAGCTGAGAGCTATAGGAGTTGAACCTCTGTCAACTTCCTGGCGCAGCGAATGAAAGTGCTCTATTGGAAACCGGACTGTAGTGATTTAATTCACCTGTGTTGATATTTGACATGCAAAATTAGAGCATTTGACATTTGACATTGACATGCAACATTTGGCATGCACCATATGCGACATTAGAACCCCGAATATAAGAACCTGTAATTTTGAATTTATCCTGTTCATATTCTTATGTGATGAGGCAATGCTGTTGTTAGAGTGCTAGTTATAAATACGAAGTCCAAAAAGTGCCAGGAAAATGATACTTGAAAATTCAGCATTGGCAGATTATGACAATGTAGTTGGCCAATTAATAATCGATGCTTTGTGATTAAAAACATATCTATGAACCTGCTTATCACAAAATGTATGTACAATTTTTGGAGCATCCATGAAGGGTGTTTATTTGCAAATACCCTTAGTCTATATACCAGTAGAAAAATTGAACCATTGATAAGAATCTATGGACTAGCTAGAATCTCAGACTGAAAAGTTTTTAAGTACTTGAAGTCAATATATATATTTTCAGGCTGTAGGCTCTTATTTTATGAACGTTCTTATGTACGGGTTTTTCTGTACTAGGAACAAACGGTCAAATTCCCCCTCTCCCTCACGGGTAGTAGCAGTAAGATTTATCAATTGCTTATTGTTTGAAGAAGGAGAACGACTACAAAAAGAGTACACATATTCATTTATCGATACTGACGACTGATCCAGGGTAATTCCATGAAAACTATTCCATTTAATATATCCTCATACTGAAGATGACTCAAGCATGAGTCGAAACGTATAAGTCGAATCGCACCACCTAAGTCGTATCGTTTTAGCCATTTGGAATAGTTATTTAATGGACTAATCTTAAATGGAATAGTCTTCATGGAATTACCCTGGATCAGTCGTCAGTATCGATAAAGATATGGGCTCTTTTTGTCGTCGTTCTACTTCTTCAATTGATTAAAAGGTTGCGATTTCCATCTTCAGCATTAATTGCTTATTGTTATTAGTAAATTTCGAAGGATTTTCATTTGCATTGCAGTGATTCTTTATTGCACTCTTCCCGTAGCCATGCAGAATCTCCACTCATCCCTGAAATGGCCGCAGCCACCTGATTTGAACACACGTCTTAGGAGGCTCATCACAGGGTACCTGAAAGGTTGCGAAAAAGAGCAGATGAAATTAGCACAGCAAGAAAAGGTTTGATGTTTATATTAAGCATACACCATGTCCATGTTTTGTCAAAGTTTACCCTATAGTATAGGGCCTATACTTATGGGCACAGGGACACACCAGAATTGTATCAAGTAGGGCAGATTACCTAGGAGCCACACTTATTCCTGAATTTGATACCCAACTTGGAACCGTAAGCAAAATTAAGTCCTTGCTTAGTATTTACTGTGCAGAGGTTGGTTTAAAACTTTTATCTCTCAGATATACATAAGATGACAGTTGTTATTTATTGCAGAAAACCGAGGAAACAGAAATACCTATGCCCATAGATTGCAGTTATTATACTATCTCGTCTTTCAATTTCCAGGATAAAGAGAAACGAGAAAGACAGGCGCAGCAGCTTCGAGAAAAGCAATTAAAAAAGGCAGAAATGGCCCTCAGGTTTGTTGGATTCATGTTGTATCATATTTTGCACTAATATTCAACAAGTTTATTTCATTGATCTGCCATGCCGGGCAGCATTAATTATAAAATTATCCTGAAAAGATTATCATCAAGCAGATTGCTTATTATTGCTTCCATTAAGTGGAAACCTGAAGAGCCAGATTTCAATATCACTTGTCTCATTTTGCTTAACCCTCTTTCATTTTCAGGTGGTCACGCAGAGAGGTTACTGATTTTTATCGTGTCGTAACAACGTTTGGTGTGGTGTACGACGAGGCAGCTAAAACCTATGA
>OLMO02000006.1:6484988-6495998 GCA_900291935.2 Cassiopea xamachana | reverse complement strand
GAAAAGGAGAACGGAATTCTCCTGAATCACTTTACAAGATGGTATACCTGGACTAATATGATAATAAGAGTCGATAAATGCTCGACGTTTGGAATTAGAAAGTCATCCACTGCATCAATTCAGTATCTCCCAAAATTTTTCATTAACCAGGTTACTGTCCCAACTGTTGAGATTGGCAAGTCATTTAAATATCTAGGTCGCTACTTTAATTTTCCGATGGATAACATTGATCGTATGTCTGAAGTATTGCAACTTATCACTGACTTGATGAGAAAACTTGATGAAATTCCTTGTCACCTGAAAAACAAGCTCGTGCTGTATCATCGCTTTGTTCTTTCTAGATTATCGTGGCACTTCACAATTGTGAATCTTGGTAAGACATGGGTAGCTGAAAATATAGATGACCTGGTTTTAAATATATCCGTCAGTGGCTTGAGCTACCAATTAGTGCCACCCTTAACACACTTGTTTTGTCGAGGTCAAAATATGACATTAGTCTCGTTCTTCCATCTACTAAATTTGCACAATGCCAGGCAGCGTTAAGAAATGCCCTGAAATCATCTCCGAATAGTGACATAAATGCTCTTTGGTCCCTTACCAGCTCTGGCTGCAAATTACAATATGATCAATATCGTAATGCAAGCCAATTCAAAGTCCCTTCCTGCGCCCAGTGGCAAATAGGGCGGCGCCTATCTCCGTTTCTATAGCCCTAGGCCACGCGTCTGCGAATGCAGTGAAAGCTACAGCGGGGGCTGGTCCACTGGTAGCTCCGTGAGTTTAACTTTCCCACTCCATTCTCATATGTCAAGCGCCAGACGAGAAGGCAGTGAGTACCATTTTAGAAGTCTTTGGTATGACTCGGACGGAGCTCGAACCCACGACCTACCGGTTGTGAGGCAGCGCTCTACCACTGGGCCATCATTCCGGTCGTAATACAAAGCAAATCCTAAATGCTGTTCAAAATGAAACTGAAGAACGTATTCATCATGAGCTAAAGTCGCAGGATTTCATCATCTCATCAATACTCCTTTACGGTAGCAAACAAACCCGCAGTCTTTGGACTAAGGTTCACTGCAATATGCCTAAAAACATCTTCCACTTCATCGTAAAGTATATGAACAATACTCTCGCAACTAAGAAAAACCTCTGTAATTAGTCTCACTCCTCTACATCTGCTTGCTCTTTTTCTGCTTCCAGTCTGAGACCCTCCAACACGTTGTCTCCAGTTGTAAATCTTATCTTCAAGATGGTAGATATACCTGGAGTCATAATTCCGTTCTGCTTCATATTGCAAGAAACCTCTCATCTGTAGCAAATAGCTCATTATTTGTAGACCTCCCTAATTTTCCAGCTCCATCTTTGATAACTGCTGACTCTCTTCGCCCAGACCTTGTACTGGTGTTTAACAATACTTATGTCTACGTACTGGAACTAACTGTTGGTTTTGAATGAAATATAAAAACTAGGAGTATTTGGAACGTCTTCTGAGCCCTTTCTAACGATGCTTACAGACTTACAACTTGATGAAATAAACTGAGAAGAACGCACTGTTGAAAATAATAAATATTGCAATACGATGCAGTTATTACATTTTCTGTAGACGAAACAAGAGTTGGACAAGCCCAGATTTGTTTGACTTTTAGGAGGTGATCCTCTTAACGTCCGGTTGACTGTTATCATTATTGGTCTTTCTTGTATACACATATATTGCACATTATTATTATTGTTATTATTATTATTATTTTTATACGTAGATTGCAGGCTCGCCAATTATATACTGCCTTTATATAGTGAGGTATGTTGTTGTATGCTTAAGTATGTTGATATCATGACGTTTCAAAAAGTTTCAATTTGCGGACGACGCAGCAGTTATAACTGGCCTCGAGAACGAAAATCAAATCTTACTTAACCATTTCACTAGATGGTGTGCTTGGGCTAATATGAAAATCAGGGTGGATAAATGCTCTAAATTTTGAATAAAAGTCTTCTACTTCGTCTACGCAATACCTTCTACTATAGAGCGAGTTTTCATGACATTGAGCGAAAGCTTGTTGCCTTTTAACCAGCTATCAACACGCATTAGATCTTAGTTGATGGCCTCATTTAGTAGAGAGATATTGCTAGATTGGTGGTAAAGGCACGTATCATCAGCAAACATGGACATCCTTGAATTTTGGACAGCCCATGGTAGATCATTGATGTAAATAAGAAATAAAAGGTTTCAAAGACATGAGCCCTGAGGTACACCAATCTTCATTTCTTTTAATGAGGAGTCAACACCATTAACCCTGGTAAATTGGTTACGATGTGAGAGATAGGATCTAAACCACGCAAGTCCTGACCTTGAATACCATAGTACTCCAGCTTTTGGCAAAGGATATCATGGTCGACACTGTCGAAAGCCTTTTTCAGGTCAATGAAGACTACCCCTATTAACTTTCCTAGATCCATCCCATTATACCAGTCATCAGTGCTCTTAACTAAACTCGTTACTGTAGAGTGAAGGCGCAAAAACCCTGATTGCTCAGAAGAGAAATAACCATTATCATTCATGTATTGGTATAGTTCGTTGGCGATAAGCTTTTTAAAGAACCTTGCGATGACTGGTAGAGCAGAAATAGGGCGATAATTCGATATTTCGGCCTTATCACCTTCTTAAAGATTGGTGTAACTTTTTAAGAAAAGGCATGGCTAGCTTTAAGAAGTAGCAGGAGATGTTGTCCTTCCCAAAGCCCTTAGTAGTTTTGATCTTGCAATTGCAACACTGATCTTTTTTACTGTAATTGAGCCGAATTGGACCTTAACACTGCTATTGTTTTCAGTAGCTTCGCCAGAGAGAAGAGGGCTAGGAACTGGTCTCAATTCAATATCTATATAGGTAGCTTCTTGTTGAAGACTCTTGGTGATAGTATGAAACATGAACCAACACTAGCATATTTCCAAAAATAGGGTAAGCAACTGGACTAGAGAAAAATGCACCTGTAAAATACGTAGCTAATTTTCATGCATTTAATATTTCATATAGTCAGCAGAAACTTGAATTAGTTGATTTGAAATAGTATTCCTCTATGATATTGTAACTCAAACTGTAACTCAAACACTGATATTAATATTGAAACCATACATTGTCAACAACGTAAATAAATTAAGAACTATCAGTTACACATTTAATACAAATACTTAGCTTGCAATTCAAAATAGATTTTAGAGGCCATTCACATATTACGTCACACTAATTTCACAGTGAAAATGACTGCTAAATTGGCCAAAATGGCATCAACATGGGAGTGCCATATTATTTCTAGAGGTGGAACAAAATTTGTTCCAGAAAAGGACCGGAATTGCTATTTTTTAAAGCCAAGTGTGCCAAATATCGCGTTGCTTAAAAATGTAACACCACAATCCAAAAACAATCTACCCACCCCTTGTCACACTTTTTCACAAAAATCAAAGACCCCCACCCCCATGCGTGACGTAATATGTGAATGGCTTCTTATGCAGCTTTATTACTCTAAGTGGTCTGCAAATTCCATCTGTGAACTTCTTTCACCGTAAATAACTCCTGGTGCCTTGATGCTCCTTATTGGAACACAGTGATGATGATGAGCAAATAGAATTTTACAAGGGTTTAGCATGGTATAATTCAATCTTGAATTAAAATACCACATAAACAGTTTCTCCATGCCAATCTTGCTTGGTGTGAAATCAGTCATTTCTTCCAGTCGACGACTTGTCCAACTTCTTACGTGAAGGATGAAGGTGTCATGAGACTTTCTGTAGTCTCCTCCTGAACCACAATTATTAAGTGGTTTGTGAGTCCACGTACAGTTGAAGCCATGATTCAGGTGAGCTGTAGAGTGGCTGGTAAGACCATACATAATTTCTTTCTCTTTCAATATTCTCATATACTCATCATTGTCCCATCCTTTGCCAATAGTAACATCTTGATTTGTGATTGCTACCACTCTTCCAATTAAGCATTCTGAAGCGTACTCCAACTGCTCTTTGAACCCAACTTCTTTGTCAATGACTCGTATTACTAACCGTTCACTATTCCTTAACGAAAGTGACTTCAAATACAAGGCCGTTTCGCGCCTCCACACGAGTACATGTACCGTCTCTATCATATCATGCAGAAGATTCAACTGCAGAGCATTGACAACTTCCATAAGCCTTGCTTGAATCGTCACATCTTCCGTCATGTTGCTGATGTGTTTCAGGTCTCCAAGTATCTTCCGGTAATGTGGGTGTGAGATGTTTGTGAACCATGTGACAAGTTCAATTCTGTTCCCTTGTGGTTTGATCTTCATGCTTTGGCATCTTTTATGCAGAATTAAAGCCAAATTACCTCCCTCGACTGGTTGGTATAGTTTGTAGACGAAGTGTTCAACCTTATCATTGATTTTAACTGAAAAATTGACAAATTTTGGTAGCAAGTGCTCAACACTCTTGCTGCCAAAACAACTTATGTTGTTGGCGAGAGGCGGGACGTAATTCAAGTAAAATATATAACTTAATGACAAAAATGTCACCCCAGCAAAGACCAGATGGATCATGTTCAGCATTTTGCCTACTTAGATGCAAGTGATACGATCGTCATGACTTTCAGGATACAAATAGCAAATATTCCCCAACTCTGTGGAAGTCTAGTCATTTATCTTATCAAACTACCTTAATCGGCGCTATTATGATTGTCTTGTCTTATGATGTGCTCGCTATCTCGCTCTCAATCTAACTTACTCTTACATGGCTACTAATCATACCACAACAAATACATGACATTCATACAATGACTACAACACTACAGTAGGCATGTCAAGGAGGCGTTCGTGAGCGCGCATGTACACGTCTATCATGCCTCACGCGCTCGATTTGTCGTGCACGCAAGTCTGTCAGTTTTTTTTACATAATTCAAACTATTACAATACAGCAAAACACAGTTACAAAAACGATGCCATAGGAAGCATGATAGGCATGGGTACCCTAAATGACCTTTCAACAAATACCACAATAAATACCTACCCTACAGATACAGATAACAAGACAGATANACCAATACAGATACCAAGGAATATACCAAAATCCATCTAATTCGTCCTTAATGAGAAGTAGGTTAACATGTAGAAAAGAACTACAGCAGAAAAGAAGGTATGAAGTAGTAAAAAGTACTTCTGTAGAAAAGAAGGTATGAAGCTTTGTAGATTTCATTATACTCCTTCGTAAACTAGATAAATATACGATACAGTTACGGTTGGAAAAGTAGCAAAATAATGTGTAGAGGAGAAGAGAAGGATGAGACAGAAAACTGATTTACCTATGCTGATATTGCTGATTTCACAAGAAACGCTCTGATGATTGAATGAATTTTAGTGTTTTTTCTAAAATTTGTCCATTATGGGTAAATATGTTATCACCAAATAATATAATGTGCACAAGGGTATGATTTGCACCAAGGAAATCACACCTCTGACCGTCATTGCATGGCATATCAGCAAAAAGTGCTCAGTGTCCTCGATTCCATCATTTATTAGACACATCGGGTCGACTGCGTCTAGAATGTTCTAATTAAATTCATGAGAATTTAACTTACTGAGGCCTAATCCTAGCTGAGAAAGGATTGCAACACCATTTCGACCATGAAGACCATAAATAGATTTTTGGGTTGGCCCCAGGGGTGATTTTTTGGGGGGCTAAGGCGGGCGGAGCCCCCTTGTTAAAGTTTCTGCTCATTTTGGGGGGGTTCAGTCCCCCTAAAACTATTGCATTGGCTTGGTTTTTCAGAGTTTATTGGCCTACTTCCAATGTGCTATGATCAATTGTTCACTGCTATATGGGTTATTGAGGCATTTCTTATTGGTGATTATACTCTATCAGTGTTAAACTAAATTATCATCTTTCCATCTTTGAAAATATGGGTGTGGTTGTAGCTGGGCCACACCCAAACTAAGGGCGTGGTTGTGCCTAGAGCCTCCCTTGTTACAATTCTTAGCAATCACCACTGATTGCTAAGAAGTCTGATAAGAGCGGATAGCTGATTCTTAAATGAGGTTACTGTAGGAAATTGTCTAATTTCTGGAGTAAGGTTGTTCCATTCCTTTAAGCAATTTGGGTAGAAGCTTGATTCAAAACCCCTGTTCTTGCATTTATTCGCCGATTCTTCCCCCTGGTATCTAAGAGTATAGTTTAAACACTTACTTAGAGGAATTGGGTGCCTTGTATATTCAGGTGTGAGTTTCATTGCTACTGAGCGATGAAATTGATAGATTTTGCATTTAAGTATCGTGGCAAGCTCATAATAATTTAATTTCATTTTCATTTCTTTATACAGGGTAGATTTTCAGACATCTGACTTATAAAACGCCCTGTTAAACTCCAAAAACTAATTAAAATATACCTCTAGATAAAATGAAATTATATGCATAAATCAAAGTTAAATCTTACACAGAATAAAGAATACAATCGAGAAATACTTGAAAATAAGAAAATATAGGAAAATGACAAAATGAAAAAATATAAGCTCTTGCCTGTTTAATCTAAAGAATTATAGGGGGTATCAGAAGCTTTTGTGCCTTGCAACATAGGATATTACCCTGCAAAAATTACATCAGATTATGATAACAGATTTAAAAGAATACTATTGCAACAGTAGTATGCGCACGATGTAACATCGTATTTGCCAACTATGAAAAATCTCATTTGATTGACACCAAGTTGTGCTTATCCCAGGTATAATTCATGGTAGAGATGAATTGACAGATTTGCCAGAAACACTTAGCACCTTTGAAAATGGAGGTGTGCCAACCCACTTTTGCTTTACACAGAGTATTGTGGAAGAAGAGTGGGAAAAAGATAGGACCTGAGAAAGACATTCCTGTGTTACGCTCTCTATAACATCTTTTAATGCTCTTTTCGAACATAAATGTTGCATTCATCGTCGATCTCTGTGACCAGAAGGAAAAACTGAGCTTGAAACCTGGAAAGGAAAGAGGAACAAGCTACGATGACCCTTCCATTTGCTGTCGTATTCCTGTAGACGCTACGCTAGAACCAAAATTTCATTCCAGTGTGCCAAAGGAAGGGTGATCTTCGCCGGAATGTGAACTGATATTCATATGTTGCAAGGTTCTTTGATATCATTATTGCCCTGCAAAGGGATTGAATTGCCCTGTAAAGTGTGCTGTTTTATCTGCTGGGGGTGTGACACCCCACAACCCCCGGAATTTACGCCACCAAAGCTCTAGAAATCTCAGCACAGCTAGTTTCCAGTCCCCTATCGAACATTTGTTTTCATGTCGGAGGGCAAGTAGAGGAGAAGTTAAAATCGAAGGCCAGTGAAGGAAGATCGTACAGAATCTCTACCATCACTTGAAAGTGAATCGCAATAGTAGGCAAAATGAGTGGTGGAGGCACCCCATACATTGGAAGCAAAATAAGCTTAGTATCAAAAGCTAAAATAAGATATGAGGGATATCTTTATACTATTGATACGGAGGAATCAACGGTGACATTGGCTAAAGGTATGCTGTTCACCACTTCGTTTAAGATACTATTATGCACCTGGCTGTCAAATGGTTATGCATTTTCGGAGTACATAAGGCTGTTGCTCTTATCAGATTTGGTTCCTCAAGTATCTTTTTGAATGTTGGAGTGCGGATAAGAAATGGTTTGAGGCCCTTAACCCGTTTAGCTCAATTACCAGTAGGCCCAGCAAGCTTTCATTAATTGGCATATTTCCTTGATCTAAGGAGGACCTCGATAATACAAAACGTATTACGGTTGATTGAAGTAGGCAGAGGAATAGTATGCTTCAGGCTGTAGCTAAATTCTGCATTTCATTGGTCACAATTTTCAATTTGGCAGTCTTTCCCGCTTAGCTAGTCTAATCAGTGGATCATTGTACAGCAATTGGTGCAGCATTACGGGAATGAAGTACCAATTGCTGTAGAATGCACTTTTCAAATTCCCATAGCAAGCACTGGAGCTTTTGTCAACTAGGTTGCTCATAAAATTTATATGTAAAAATTGAAGAATATATGATAAAGTGATATGTTGAGTGAAATATATCACATTTTCAGTGGTTCTTTATAATTCTAAGCTTTAGTGATAGGGGAACAGACTGTATAATTGTCAGTTCCACATTATAACTGAATTTTGGATGTGGAGATCATGATCTCACCATCCAAGTCCATTTTCCCATCAAAATTTTGCTATCCAAATATGGAATAATAGTTTGATGCTATTGTTTACCAATGTAAGCTTGCTACAAAGTTATCCTTTGTATAAAATCTGAAATAGCCAATTCACTGAAATGTCCAGTGCTAGTGATTACATCATCACCTGATGTTAATTTGCACAGAACCAGGATTTTTATGACATCATTTTCAGTGAGAGAAATGGAAAGACAAATCCAAATGGCTTTTAAAATTTGATATGCAAGCATTTTTACAGGGTTGCCACCATATATCAGGGAAGTCAGGGAAAATAAGGGAATTGTATTTTCAATCAGGGAAAATCATAGAGAAAAGAAAGATATTTTGAAAAATGAAGGAAAATAAAGGAAGTCTTAGAGTTAATATTGTTTCATTTCAGAGTGGCGACTCTCAACACTCAGTCACATCCAGTTGAATGTGACAATTGCCAAGTGCTCCCCTTGTTTTTAGCATTTTGTACTGTGCAGTCATTTTGAAGTGCTGTTCCACATCTTATGGATGTTGGGGTTTGCCATACCCTTTGCATGCTTTACAGCTGCCTTTGCAGTGCTCTTTCTTTATTCATTCATTAACCCATTCACACACAGCTGAAGCACTTAGCCTATGAGTTGTGTTTCTGATATGCAATAATATCACTGTTTTTATATGGTTTATTCAAGTATGGCCTTAAATTCATCATATTTATATGCAAGAGTTGTTTTCCAAGTTTTATATCAACCATATTTGCATGAATACCATATCCTGTTTTTCTTAGTTTTAATTGGAAGAAATTTATGGATTCATTGTAAGTTAACTATAAAAAAGAGAGTGAAGATTGAGGGTAAAATTCTGTAGAATCCTGGATATAAGCTCCTCCATACACTGACCAAAATATCCTTCCAAATATAAACCCTCTTTAATGTTTGGGATTCAGATTGTAAAGTAAGAATTCAATGGAAAACATTGTTTCATGAAGTAGCACAAATGTATAAATCTAATCTGGTGCTCTAAATGCCTTACTTCTTTACACAAACTTTGTGTACATCCAGTGGTGGCTTGCACTAAGAATAAATTGGTACTAGTGAGTTAAAAATTGGGCAAGGTCAGTGCTTGACCACACCACAATTTTACTGCTGGATTATCCTATCTCCAGCTTGAAAAAGCGCAGGAAAATTATTGAGGTTAATGGTGCTGGCTTATGTTCTGATAGCAGTAGATCACATGTGCAATGGAATGTGACGGCCACTGGCCCTACCTATTGGCCACTGTTGCTTTCGCGTTACTAGAAATGTGGTTCTAGTACCATGAATAGTTTGGAGGCCAATTGAGATAATCCCAGGTCCAGGTAGGGCTATTGCAGACGTTGCTGCCCTTGGCCCGCCACATTGAGATCGCCAATAAATCCTCTCCATTGCTAAATAGTCTTTATTTCTTGTCCTCATGTGGATACGAGGCTGAATTTTACAGGGATCACCACACCCCAACTCTCCTCCTTTATCCGGGCTTGAGACCGGCTCTGATGTCCCCACTTAGATTGGGTAACAAACAGAGGCAGAGTTAATTGAGATACTGCCTCAAAATAACTGCTTTAAAACCTAAATAGCACATTGTACTTATGCTACTTTTCAATCCAAGGCATTGCTCATGTTTCAGAAGACCTTGGTCTGATAAAGCAAAATTACTTTAAGATATTCCCCATCAAGAGTGACTACCAAGGAAGTGAGAAGATGTGGAGTCAAGGATATAATTGATGTGTTGAAGAGGAATAGACTGAGATGGTATGGTCATGGGAGAAGGAGAGATAATGAACATGTACTTAGTAAAGCAGCAGAAATGGAAGTGGAAGGAGTTAGGCCAAGGGGAAGACCGAAAAAGACATGGAAGCGATGTTTGGAACAGGATATGAGAGAAAGGAATATAGGGGATGAAAATATTCACAACCGAAAAGAGTGGAAGAGACTCATAGATCATCCAACTCCATAAGGAATAGAAAGGATGTTGAACGAAGATGATGATGATGATATTCCCCATCGATAACTTCTCTCTGCAACAAAATAGAATGCAGTCACTGAAACTCTCTATATAGCAAGAGGGTGCTCCGATTCTGAAGATTAAGCTTTCCCAGTCAACAGCATTACTCAAAATCCAGCTGCTGGTTGCTGTTCATAAGAAGCAGGGTACTAGAAATGCGAATCTAGTACCGCTGAGCAATCTGCCTATTGTTCAGCAGATAGTTACATGACATCAGTTAATCATAAAAGACAATAGATTATGGGAATGCAGTACTAGAATCTGAGATCTAGTACTGCGGCTTCATTAAAAACAAAACTGCTAATCATTCATCATAGTGGAATTTCAAGACAAAGCAGAGCAATTGTTCTGCTACCTACTCTGGCGCCAGCCAAGCCTTTGCACTACATGAAATATTGACATATTGAAAGCACTTCTTACAGGAAATGAAGTGGCACTAAACTAGTAACAGTACCACTGCATGCCACCACTGTGTACATCATGTCTGTTATTTTTTATGGAATTCCATTCCTCCCCTTGCATTCATGTCCTTTTTGGGGCAGCCCAATTCTCTCCTCTGACTTTATCCATGACCCTCTGTAGTTACTTTTATTCTTTTGTGTTATTAATCTCTCTGATTGGACAGTGAGTGTTGAATTTTTTGGCTTAACATGTCACCTGTTGACCCAGAAGTTCTTCCAAATATAAGCTAATCCCATATTATATTTATATATATATATATATATATATATATATATATATATATATATATATATATATATATATATATATACACATATATATATATATA